>VVHJ01024622.1:1151-12845 GCA_015107715.1 Tylochromis polylepis
ATAAAGTAAGAATTTCAACCAAGCTTTATTCACCTTGTCATCATGGGGTATTGTGTGTAGAATTCTGAGGTGAAAAATGAATTTAATCCATTTTGGAATAAGGCTGTAAAATGACAAAATGTGGAACGAGGGAAGCACTGTGAATACTTTCCGCATGCAGTGTACAAAATAATCACAAAATATTAGGCACCAAAAAGCATTAAACCACTCAATAGCATATCGTGCTTCTAAGTGGGGTATTTTTACATTCACTGGCCCGATGAATTAATCATCATAACACTGTCGTCATGCTTATCTTCACCCTCCTAAATGATCATCAACAATATGTAGCAGAAAATGGTATTAAAAAGTACTTTCCTCTCTATTTGTGCTGCCATCTACACATTTAAAGAGCTTTGAGCCCCCTTTCCGTCCCATCTACTTTACTCTTAAGGTGTCAGGAAGTTCTCTGTCCTTTCCTAGTATGTGAGCTCACATATGGAATGGGGTTGAACTGGGACTGAGAAGAATGAGTGTGTAGTATAGGAACGGATGGAAGTGAGAAAGAATGACTTGTTGGAGCTGCAGATTATGCTAATCTATGAAAAGCCTTGCTCCTGCTCTGCACCTGAAACGAGTACTATCTGAAGCCAAAATCTCTTTAAGTCCAAAAATTTTGCGTCTTTCACCCAGTGTTCACCACATGTCCAAATAACATTCCATTGATCTTTTTTTGCCTCTTTTGTCCAAACAAATGGTTTTATGTGCCATTATGATTGTACAAATGCATTTTTGGAGTTTGAAAGAGTTCCAGTAGTTCTTCAAGTACATCATTTATAAGTCCTAAATTGTTGACAAAAGCATATGATCATTAGTTGTCACATGATGCGTCCGCCACAGTTCTCGTAAAATGTTGTAATTTTTTAATGCTGTATCCTCAGTTCTGAAAGTGAATGTTATCCTTCTGTAGTCTGGGACCTAACCAATGTTACACAACTGATTATCAAAGCTGCCAGCAGATAATTTTACCTCCATTCTGTTTTTGTCGGCTTTGCTGTATAGTTCATATGGTCCACCATGAGGATTTGACTAATTAAAACCTCTACTCTGTCGTCAGAAAAACTGCACAATCAAGGGAATCAATGGAGCATTGCCACAGATTTAGGAATCTTTCCACGTTCGCACCCAAGCATCACAGATGCACCATCACATGAGGGTCTTTAAGAGAAAGGCCTTTTTCAAGATAACATCCAAAAGAATTCTAATTTGAATATGCTGCCAGTTCTTATATAATCTAGTACAGCAAGCACAGTAAAATATTTTAATGTATTTCCATCTCTTTTCATTTTGGACGAAATGTGCAGTTGTGTGTGGGAGCATGCCACGACTGGAGTGGTGAATCTTTATCATGTCCGTACCTGCCAGTCTATTTTATACTCAAAGCTCTTATCTGACCTCCAGCACAGAGCTCACTCATAAGCTGCACAGAAAACCCCTGCAGTCATTGGCTGTTTTGGGTTTTTGGTTACTCTGGCAGATATGACAGCATCAATTATTTTCTGCAAAACAAAACAAAAAGGACACATGCATCCAAAGTGTTTACATGCTTAAAAAAACATTTGTTTTTTATATCTATTGTAACTGAGCTTGAAATCCATTTTTAATGTGTTTTGCTCCCACTGTGTTTTTTTGTGTGTTTTTTCCTGGATTCAGAGAACAGACTTTTTTCTTTTTTGCAAATGGCATAGAGCTTGTGTTGTTCATTGTAAAGCACTTTCCTAACCGACCAACCTCGTGGTCCCTTCATTCCCACCATCCTCTGCAAACTGCAAAGTCGTACCATTTTCATTTCCATACTTTTAATGCTGGTCTCAAGCTGTCTGCTTCCACATGCCTCTGTGCTAGCATCGCTGCTACTAGCAGTACTTTTGGTACTTGCTATGCAGCTACGATTGATATCATGCTGTTTGGCCATTGTGAAGCCAAAATGTGAAAAATAAAACAAAGATTTATTTGCTTATTTTTGCAGTGATGTACACTTGGTACACTGGCAAACATCTTGACCTCACCTGGAGTCCTTTTTTACCACTGTTGATCAAGTCCCTACATGCTGAGCACTCACTGGCTCCTGTTTCATCTACAGTCAGTCAAACTTATCCATCCTAAGTCTTAGGCTATCACACAAGACTCCATCACTTCTTTTATTGCCAAGAAGCCCTACAGAGCTACATTTAGGTCGATGTGTGTTTGAAAATTAAAAATTAAAAAAACTAAATGCTATGGCTTTTGTTTGGTGTCCTTGCTGTTTAAGTGTTGCATTTCTTTCCAAATAAATCACCCACAAAGCATTCCCACAGCACCACACCACCTCCTCCATGCTTCACAATGGGAACCGCACATGCACATCTATTTCTCTGTATTCACAAATACAGTAGCTGGAACCAAAACTAATCAGACCTAAGCACATATTTCCCCTTGTCTAATGCCCATTCTTTGTGTTTTTTAATGCAAGCACTTCTCTGCTTCTTATCAGTCTCCCTCAGGAATTCAACCATGAAGGTCAGATTGATGCAGGCTTCTGCAAATAGTTGATATTAAGATGTGTGTATAGCAGTGATGTGGGCATCAGTCTGAGGTGCTATTTCACCATACTAATTTCTGGATTTCACATTGTTAATAAAAAATGATCCTCCCCATCATTTGTAACTGTTTTCTGGAGTTGGCCTGATAAGAGCCAGTTTCATCAGAACCTTTGATTGGTTTTAGATTGCACTTAAGGGAACTCCGAGTTCTTGACATTTTACACACTGACTGAAAATGTCTTAATTGATGTTGTTTCTCCATGTCATTATATGGATGACTGCAAGAGTCAAAGGGTTGTTTGTTTCATACCGACACTTCTGATGTCTCAGACACATTAAAAAGTCGTAAAATTGCATTGCACCACATAAGTTTTGACAAGGCCCATTTGTTAATTAAAAACCGTTTCAAGTTACAGTCCCTTGAGTGTGTTTGGAATGTCTCTAATTTACGAAGCTGGCAAGAAGAAAATCAGTGGCCACTTTGATGGCCACGTTTTGTTTATTTAGTTCTGTATTACAGAAAAACCCTTAAATGACAAGGTGTGTCCAGTATGTTGCAGTACATCTATTCCTTTCAGTATAAACTTTTTGTGGGGTTTTTGGTTTAGTATGGTGAGCTAAACAATTCAGTTCCACCCGAAACATTTTGACAGTGCATCAGTTGTGACTAGTGTAGCATGCTAGCAGGTAAAGCTTTGAAAGTCTGTTAAAAGCATGACAAAAGCATGTTAATGCACACTGCACATTGTTTAAGTTTTAACTGTCTGTTTAAGGACAGATTTTGTGACTTCTCTGCTCGCACTGTGCAAACTAATCAATGGATAACCATGTGAAGCACTCACTGGATGTAGTCACAGAAGCCCAGGTCTTTTCTGTCCAGTGACATTTCCAATAAAGTCTTTTCAGCCATAACAGCTCGGTTCTCATTGCTGACCAAAAAAGAGAAAGGCAGTTTTTCTTACTTGCCTTTAATGGTTCATTTAATTCTGAATATACTGCACTTGTCTTAATGGATCATTTTTATTTATTTTAGACTTGAGAGTAAATGGGTAGGAATCTTTGCTTATTGTTATTTGGGTTTTTTTCTCTTGTTTTTCTTATAAATTTCTGTACCAAAACCATCTTTTAACTCACTTCTATAGGAACTCTCTGCCCATTTGTATTCCTGTCTTAAAGAAAAAAAGAAGGGAGGGGTGCGTGGGGAGTGGTTAATGCATAAAAAATTTAACCGTTTAGTTTAAATTCTGTTCTGTTTCAGGTTCCTCACAGACAAAAGGGAACGTGGGTGAGTGTGTGAGTGAGTGTCCAAAACATTTGCACAACCATGGGTGGATGGAAAACATTCAAGCTATGATGAGCCCTTAATCCATCATCATTGTGGTTGTATTTTTTCTCTTTTGCACAGTTTCACAGAAGACTTGAAAAGTACTTACATAGAGAGATAAATGTAAGTTGTAATTCTGCATCTTTGCTGTTTCTTTTTTCTCTGCATGTACATGAAAATTGTGCTGCCTGTATGTAAAAATGAAGAAGTGTTGGTATTTCAATCGAAAACTGCAGGAGGCATCACAAACCACAATCTTAATGTATGTAAGCAAAAAAAAAAAAAGTGCATGTTCATAAATACCATAAGATATATAGACAGCCCACCCACTCACATATGCGGTGGCTGTAAATTGGTGGGAATCCAACAGCAGAGCCAGATTAACTCTCCTTGTAATATAGTACCTCATTTTAAGATGAATAAAGAACACAAAGCTAGAAAACCATATGTTGGAATCTACTGTTGAATTTCTGCTTTTCTGTTGAGTTTTCTGAGTATTTTTACAGTATTTATCTTTCATAATGAGTTTGATTATATCCACAACCTTTTACAGATATGTCCAATTTCTAAATGTTACATGAACCTCTTTGCAAGAATTTCAATTTGGGACTTGAATGTTGAATAGATGAACATTTTTCATTTTGCTGAAACTTTGAAAATATGTATGATTTTACAGTATATGTTTTTACAAGACACTGAAAGAAACTATATTGAGGGACAAGTTATTTCATTGTGAATGCATTTTAAATCATTTCTACAGTTTAAGGCTTTTCAATTTGAGATTATTTACATTTGTTTTTAGAGTTTATATGTTTTAAGAAAAGGAAACCGTTTCCAAATGCAGGATCTATTTTTCCCTAGTCGTAACAAACTTTACCAGCATTATATTGTATTTATATTGTATAAATCCTTCTGTGGAGCCTAAATGTACTGTACTGTAAACATGCATTTAGCAGAAAGAGAATGACAACATCAAAAGCTGTGAAAACAATTACTTTTCATCCAGCGATTGTTGCCAATTGCAGAGAAATATTTGAATATGACCCAGTTTTAGGAGATTACTTGCATTTTGCTGACGTCAGTGTCTAAAACGCTGGAGGCCTGATAGCTTCTGCATGAAAGAAAGATGTCTTAAAATTTCAGGAACCCTATGCAGGATGGAGGGCTGTGGGAAAACCTTGTTTGAAGTTTCAAACCAGCTCAACCTCAAGAGCATAATAAATTTAAAACTACTAATTTCACTAGACTCTAAGCCTTAGTATTGCATTTAAAAATCTCTGCGTTTCTGATAGAGAACTGTTAGGCTGCTGCGTTACGTGCAGTCTGAGTCTGCATCCTGCAACTGACTGCTTCATTGCTTACCTGGAGTTTTGTATAATGTGTGTAAAAACAAAACAATTGGGCCTATCAACATGCTCAAAACCATGTTATACTAATAACGCCTTGTTAACAGACCTTACCTTCTAAATAAGCTATCAGAACCTTTATGAAACACAGCCAGCTCACTCAGTTATTAAACTGCACTGTTATTTGTCCTATCTTGTCCATAATTATCATTGTCCAGATTTGGCTCAGCAATAATTGCAGATAACAGATTCCAGAAGTGAGTTTTGTGGTTGTAGGAAAATGTGGTTGTGTACTTCTATCAGAGTCCATGTAGATAGGAGTGCAAAGCTAAATCAGTAAAGCACTCTCTCAGAAATGCTAATCTGTTTAGTAGGCTTGCTGTTAGATTTCCTGTAGCATAGTACACAATTAAAGTGATTGTATTGATTCTACATTTCCACTGCTGATAAAAAAACTAAGATAAGTCATTACTGTGGTCATGGCATATCCTCTTCTGATTTTAATAATCTGCTTTTTCAGCCTCTATGACATTCTCTCAAAACTGCCTCCTGTCCTTGTGAAGCATGATGCTGCTTGATGGATTTCATGGCATTTTCTTGGCCTTGTACATTGAATCCTCCCCCTTCTGCATTCCCCTGCGGCAGCAATTAGCCCTCAGTTTGTCAGAGGCTAATGGCTTTCTAACCGAGTGTCCGCAGGTAGTTTACCTGTTTGTGGAGGTTAAACGGAAACAATGCAGGCAGGACAAAGATCTTTTTTCCCCCTCTTCATCAATTTATAGTGAGCAGCAGGAAGCACTGTCCTCAATCTATAAGTGTCATCCTTTCTGTCTCTCAGATTGTCACCCAACTGCTCTTCATCCAGTTTGCTACGGTATCATGCTGTTCAGCTTTGACTTGCACTTGACTCCATTTGTCTCCAATAAGCCTCAAAATTCAACCTTACACCAAATATATGCCTATGTTAACACATTTAAAATTCACAGTAAGCTTTCACAACAAAAATTAAAGTTACACTTAACTGACAGCATGATATTTTTTAAATTTGTTTTAGGGTTTTTTTGATAAATTGGAGATTTCATGTTGCAGAACTATTCCAGTGCACCACCATGCACTCATTCCTCTGCACCACATATATCTTTGCACCCTGCATTTTGCCTAGCCTCTTACTCAGCTTCAATCTTCTTTTCAATATCCCTCTCCTACGGTGCATTTTCCATTTTCTATTATCATTCTCACACAGTGCTCTCTTTTTTTCTTTCGGTCCACAGTTGTCCATCTGTGTGCCTTTTTTAAAAGGCTTTCTTTTTCTGCCCGGATTGAAGGACACCATCAACATCTCTAATATAATTTGCTGTAATTTTTAAAAATGATTCTTACATTCCTGTTCCCCAATTATTTGCTAGCTACGGGACAAACCTAAAATAAAAGTATCATATCTCTCATCTCTCTCACCTTCATCCAAATGAGCACCTCTTCATATTGATTGAGTACTAAGTGCATTAGTGCCTAAACATGGACTCTCGCTCCCAGCTTGGTAAAGCAACAAAAGGCTATTGATCATCCTGCTCATCTGACATCTGCCCTTTTTTGTATGTGTGTGTGTGTGAGAGGGAGAGTTTGAGGTGATGCATTGCTGATGCAAGTGTGCGTTACATTGCTCACTGGGCTAAAATGTGTGTTTTGGGTTTTGTTTTTACTGTTTGTTTTTTTTAACAAATGATTTTTCTTGCATAGCAGAGATGTGTAGCAATGTAATGGTATGCTAATCATTTAGCTATGCACAGGTATAAGCCATTATGACAGAAAGAATAGCTCACAGCAAAATGAAATTCTGCTGTCCACCTAATTGTGACTGTTGACCTTTCCGAGGCAGTTCGGTGCAAAAGGGGGATTGCATTCACAAAAACAGTCATGTGTAATTATTGTACACTGGGCCAGTGTAATTTTGTTATGGAATTTTTGCTTTGGGCACAACATCTACATGCTACTGTCTGAACTAATTGTTAGTGAATGAAATCTTAATCATCCATCCCTCTATTTTCTTCCACTTTTCTGAAGTTGGGTTGCAGTGATAGCAGCCTTAAGCAAGGTTTTCTAGACATCCTTCTCTCACCATACAGTTCTTGTTAGTGGATCCCGAGGTAATCCAGAAGCGATATAGCTCTACACCAGGTTCTGGGCATACCCCAGGATCTCCTCCCAGTTGGACATGCCCAAAGAATCTCTGAATGGATCCATCTAGGAGGCATCCTTACAGGACGCCCAACCCATCTCAGCTGACTGATCCCAGCCACCCTACAGGAGAAGCTCATTTCAGTCACTTGTATTCACAACTTTACTATTTCAGTTATTACCCAGATCTCATGATCATAGCTGAAGCTTGAGACATAGATTGGTAAATCTAAAGTTTTACTTTTTAGCTCAGCTCTCTCATCACCATGACAGTTCAATTCCTGCATTACTGCTGGTACCGCACTAATCCGCCAGTCTAACTCACGCTTGACTTTCCCTTCACTGTTAAATAACGGTGCTTTCCATTTGAACTCGGAAGTTTGGAATTTTCAACTGGAACGCTCCTTTTAAGTTTCCAACTTGGGAATTCGGCACAGTATCGCTAACCTCAACTGAACAATCCAAGATGGTGACAGTGCATGTAAAGATTTGCAAAACAGTAAAACATACAATCTGATCTGTGTCTGTTAATTTTATTTCGCTACTTTCAAATGCATTAAAAACTGTAAGCTAAAGTGAAAGTAAAGTAAAAAATAAAATAGAAGTATAATAAAATAGAACTGCACTGACTAGTTCCTGTTGTGACAGTTATTATTTTAACACGTCATTTTTCGCATGGACATGCACGAAAAGGTAAGGTTAATGTTAATGTACGTCATGGGACTGGATGATGGAAAACCCCAGACCTCAAACCTAGATTTGGTCCCTCCAAACCTGACTCCATGGCTTCCCACTTTCCTTCATCCATGTACCAAAGTTCATATTTCTTAATAAATGATTTATGATGGGTAGTGTATAAGAAGGCAAGGTGCAATCATAGAATTTAGTGACCTGCCCATAAATATCAGTTCCTGTATATTTCATTTAACTTTGATCGATCTTCCCTTCGAGAAAACCCTGTTCAGCTCACTTTCGCTCACACAGTAAAGCACAAGCTTGTTTAAATCGCAAAGATTCTGTGTGAAATTCAGCCAACATTCATGTGTAGGGTCATCACTGATGATGAGAGTTCCCAGTGTCCAAGTCCAAAGGCTGTGCATCAGATGAGAAGCAGAATCAGGAGCATTTTATCAACACGTGCAGCTAACACAAGATCAAATGCAAGTAGTGTGCAATGACATCATGGGTATGCTAATCAGCACACTTAAGCTATGTGTCATGGGTTAAACATGCCCGTGACATTTCACATTATTTTTATACCTGAGCACCTGATAGAAAATACAGAGATATGCAATATATGGTTTATCGTCATTCAACCTAAAAATACCACAAGAGTTTTGGTCCATCTACACCAGAAAAAGCTAAACGGTTGTGTTGCTATTAAACAGTGCAACTTCTTAACTTCTGCAAGTTTTCGAATATTTAACGTTCATACAGTTACAGTTGATATGGTCTAAAGTATGCTATGTTTTGTCATTTTAACCAGCAAAGTTTAAAGCTTTGATCGAGCTCCTTTATTGTGTTCTCATCCTAGCCAGATTCAAAGAAAATTAGTTATTACTCACAACATTACACACACACACACAAAAAAAAATTCCACATGTTTACATTTTTCTGTAGTTATTTCATTAGTAGGGTTAAATGGTCATTCTAAATTGCCCATAGTTGAGAATGTGACCATGAATCATTTCAGGGTTGCAAGATGGATGTATGGCTCAAATTTTTATGCTAAATGTAAAACACAGCAAAATTCCCATATCACCAGTGTATCAGTATTAGATCAAAGCATCAGAATGAGGAGAATAAAACACAGTAAAGCCCAGTGAAGCCTGGAGTAGCATTTGTTTGACCCTATCAATCCTAAAAAAAGGTTTGATCCATGTCAACAACAATCCTTTGGAATAGCTTGGGGCAATAATTCATGGTGCAGCTTACTCCTTATATTGCTCATCATGTCCTAAATTATTCTGTACAAATTTCAAGGCATAGAACAAAGTGTTATTTGGGTTCAGTTGTGTTCCTGTCCTGTGTTTCTGCTTCTCTGTTGTACACAGTGTCCTCTTGGTGTCACTTCAGAGTTAGGACAGCTGGCACAGGACTATTTGTTTCCCTCTGTAACGTCTTTTAATTATGAATAAAATTAGATCTCATAGGGCCATAGCTTATATGCAGATCCAATTCACACCAGTTTGTCCTTTGGGCGGCTGGTACCCTTTTTGCTACATTGTGCAATATGACAAGCCTGCACCCCTCTATGAAGAAAGAATTAGCATATCTGAAAACCCATTCCCTGCACAGGTCTTTGACCATTATGTGCATTTGATAATTTTGTTTCTCTTGAAGTGGCTTTTGAAATAGAATTCACAGATACAACTGTATGCTTCTGTATCTCTTTCCCACTCATTTTGCTCAGAGCAGTGGAGCAGAAAATGGGAGTGTGGTGCGTTGGATTGTGTTTATGTCCGCGCGTGTGTGTGTGGAGGGGGGGGTGTACATACTTGTGCATATTTGGAGTGGGTGTTGTTTAAAAGATGTGAGATTATGTGCATGTGAATTATCTGGTATTTTCTTATGTGGTTCAGGGACATCAGCTCATTTATCAGCGAACAGCCTAATTACATTAATTCAAAAGCCGCGTGCTTTTCAGGTTAAGTGACATTTAAATTTTGCAGTCTGTTTTCAAAAGGTCTTTTTAACGATGTTGCACACGATGGAGAAGGGTGTGTGTGCATGTGTGTGTTTGTGCGTGTGCATTTCTGTGAGAGAGCGAAGCAAAAAGACAGAGGGGGTGTGTGTATAGAGAGGTGAGAGAGAAGGAGGAGGGATGTGAATCCATGATTAATGCAGTATTGCCCTTGTATGTTTCAGAGGAGAGAGGATGGAGGTAAGCCTAACAGCATTAGCATTCTGCTGTACTCCTGGAGTAGTCTGCTGTGCCACTGTACAGATGCTCCATTGCCTTTCCGATTACTTGATATGTGCTTCACAGACACTTTAGTCTGGATGCACACTAAACAGACATTTTCCAAAATCAGTTTTAGGCCTATAGTGTACTCATAGATCACTTTATTCTTTAATACAGTTTGTTATGGTGTGTCCATTCATCTGGTCTCAGCCGTCATCTCTCTTCATAGCTCTCATTCTAAAACTATTATTGAATACATAAACAATAGAGTTTGCTACCTACCGTAATTGGGGAATCACTTTAATGGTACTGGGAAAGTGAAATATTATTGCCTTCAAGTGACGAGGTTGTACAAGGGCCTGGTTTCAAGCTGACTTCAAAACTCATCACATATTTAAATCCTGCTACGCTGCCAAAAACCTTTGGGGTGTTATTTGGAGTAGTGACAGCAGGCACTTCTGGGTTACTGGTATGCAGAGCAAGCCGTTCCAGCATATGGAAGAGCTACTAGCCTGACGGTGCAACTTTTGACATTTCTGGTTCTGTGCTGCATTATAATGTGAAATATGAGCACCAGCATAGCAGAAAACTCAGTCACCAACTTAACTTTGGTTCCATACATGCCTGAGCAGGACCAATTCTGTCCAAACTACAGACACAGGCGTCCCAATTTAAAACATTTTCCTCTTACGTGTGACACAGATCTGAGTGTGAGCAGCAAAAGGCACAAGAGCGTTATTTGTCTAGTTTAAGTTGGGTCAGCTTTTGTTGAAACCTCAGCGAATCAATTTAGAATGCTTACATGGAGGATGAACCCATGCTTGGAACAATCATTCATCAACACACAATATACGAAGTATTTAAAGTTTCAAGTGTTTCTGCAGCATTATTTGTTCTCAGTAGCAAAACCAAGGTATACAAAGTGACTGCTGATCATTTTCAAGATTTCAAGATTTTCAAGATTTTCATTACCCACCCCAGCTACCATCTTTTTAACCTACTACCCTCTGGCAGGCGCTTCAGATCCATACGGGCCAGAACAAACAGATTCAGGGATAGCTTCTTCCCCAAAGCTATCACCATACTCAACTCAAACTTGCACAAAAGTAATCTGCACTGAAATATCTGCACTGACCACTGCACCACTAGACAGAAACCACCCCCACCGTTCATCCTCATTCTGATGCTCTGTTGTCACTCCAGTATTGTGTATTTATTTTTCGTATTTATTTTTCTTATTTGTATTGTTTTATTATATTTTATAGATTCTTACAATGTGCTAAGTACATGTGCACTTTTATGGAGCTGTTTCAAATCTCGTTGTACTGTGTATAATGACAATAAAGGCTTTCAATTTCAATTCAATTCAATTTCAATTCTAAT
>VVHJ01024632.1:1222-12286 GCA_015107715.1 Tylochromis polylepis
AAACATATAAATGTATAAGTGTGTGTACACACACACACACACACACACACACACACACACACACACACACACACACACAGCTGGAGCGTCAGGGACTGAGTGAAGCTCGTATTCGGCGTTTTCACTGAGGTTACTCTGCAACTCGTTAAATACCAGAAACATCCTGCAAAACAAAATCTTTCAAACTTTTTCCTACCTAATTTATTATACAATGTGAAGTTTTAAAAAGGAACAAAAATCTGATTTATTATAGTGGTTCTAGTTTTCTCCACCTGATCCAAGCTGGAACCATCCATCATCAGCTCCTCTGAATTGAGCCTCAGATCGGTCCCTGACAGCGGGATTTCCCAGCCTTTGCGGTGACGTAAACGCAGCACTAAGCCATCGTGTTCGACTGTTCTCTCTTTACAGCATGACTCTATTTTTCTATCAGAGATGACGTGTTTATATTGTGTATAAAATTTAAAGAGCGACGAAGCCTTAAAGATTTCAGCTGCAGCAGAAGAAAGATGCATCCTCATTTAAAAAAAGAAAAACAAAAAGATACACAACATGGAGTATCTTTCTTTCAGAGCATGACGATGAAAAATAAGCCATTTATCGAGAAAAGCGGAACTTAGTGTATCGAGTTTTGGACGTAGGGTTCGAGTCCGACATGTTTAACTTCAAGCTAACCTTTCTCTCACCAGCAGAACATGACGAATGTCTTTATATCGATTAGAAACGGCTTTGCATTCTGGGTAATGTCCAGATTCCTGTTTTTGAAACTCATCACCGTCTGAGCGCACTTGACGAGGGGTCTGCTTTGCAAACGCTGCCTGTGTGCAGATGAAAGATGCTTGCAAAGTGACATTTGAGGAAATATTTCACCTGCAGGCCTTTTAAGTCTTAAAACGATATATTCAGACGTCTTTAATTCACAGGAGTCTTAAACTTTCTCTCTCAAATGTGATCTGCAGAATCACTGAAAGCGAAAGCATGCTATGGAAGAGGCAAAGCAAACCCCTCCCTCCAGTTACATAAGGCATCTTTTCACTGTAGGGGCAAAGTGTTGTAAAGGTATCTGCCTTAACAAAGTTCTCTGAGTTTAAGGAATCAGAATCGAAGCTGCTCAGCGGTACCCACCCCAGAAAGGGTTTCTGCAGGGTTGGTTCCTGAGATCTGAACACACGAAGGTTGAAAGCTAAAACAGCCGGCCGCTTCCTGCAGTGAAAGGCGGCCTGTGGACATGTGCTCAGTATTTGGTGATGGGTTTCAGTTCATAAACATCATCGGTTACATTTTCTGCTCTGGTTTCTTGACATTTATAAGGGAAGGCGTTCTTAACATCCAGTGAGGGAACATCTGTTGTTCCTGAGCTTTCTGTCTGTTCACTTGAGGCCTGGAGTTTTCTCACTGATTTTTATCTCATAAACCAAAAGTTGTTTTGTTTTTTTTGTTTTGTTTTTTTTCCACAAATGTGAATGAATGAGTCCCAATGTAATATTTGACCTCCAAAGCTTAGACAGACTTTTGCTGCCGGTCATTCTGCAGTTGAAAGTACTGTCCAGCAGCACTTCAGAAACTGTTCGTGTGCAAACCAGCTCAGTGCAACTGAATAATTAGATAAATCAAATGAATCTTTGTCTTACTGTGACATTGTTTAGAATTTTATTACCATATCGGAGTTATTATATATCATATATGACAAAACATAACATGAAAAAGGAATAAATATTCACACTTTACTTTTTAATAGTTTAAATATGAAATGGGTCATTCATGCCAGGAAGGATGAGAAGCTTCTTGTTATAATGACAAAAGTTTGATAGAATATAACGTTAAAAAAGGTGTACAAACAAGAAATCAAATGGTGACGCTTCTTGTTTTCACAAGGCTCCATTGCAGGGAAGAGTTTCTTGTTATAACAACAACAAAAAATCTAATTATCTGCTTCAAATGTTTTTGGAAAAGAAATTAGAATTTAGGCTTAAAGTCTTAAAGTTTAACATTATGGAAAGGATACAAGTTTTTTAAACACCATCATTCAAATACTTTTTTTGTTAGACGTTAATGGATCTAATTAAATTTTGTTTACTTATTTGTGAAATGCCCACCCAGAGCAATGTATTGTTGTAGTAATAATAAATGTTTAATGGCAAAATGTAACATGAAAAATGAAAGAGGAGACGTTACATTATTCTCCGTTTCTTGACGTTTGTTTTAAAATTTGCACAACATTTGGAAATCGTCTGTCGAGCAGTTTCATTCTTTTGGTGATGGAGCCTTAATCGCACAGTTTAAACTGTGCGATTAATTTACACAGAGAGCACTGACCCATGATCCTTTGCAGCAGGATGACAGACAGAGAGCTCTGGAAGCCGATGGCTGACGCACCTCCTAATTGTAAAGAGGTTTTCTGTCCACAGTTTGTGTGGAAATCTTCACTGTATATAGACACGAAATATAATCTAAACATATGAATCTATATATTCTGTACCATGTGACAGGCCTGACCAATGGGCTGGGGGTTGTTAATGACGTGTTGTTCCTGTGGCCTGTCGTTGCTGTCGGATCCTCCGTGGCCCCTCCCCTCCTCGGCTGTGATTGGCCATGGAGTTTATTGATGTAAAGGGGCGGGGCCTGCTTCTATTTTTCTGAGATAGTTCTACATGTTTAACATGTTATTTACTGGAATCATTTAAAAGAAAAGCTATTTTTTATGGACATGATTTTAGTTTTTGTTGGTGTACCATGTTATGCTGATGATTCCTCATTTTCTACAAACACACATGCACACACTGGGAGGACGGTAATAAAACTATTTTGTCCTGTAGAGTTTGTTCTGTCTCATCTATGACTTTTGCCGCCTCCAGCACCCATTTCCTCTTTCATTTAACTTCCATCGGGAGCCAATAAGGCGTTCCTCCTAGAATGTAATTCCTACAACTACACGAGGGAGTTTTCACACCTGTAGTTCATTTGCTCTGGTCCAAATCAGTTTGTAAATGTGTAGCTTTTTCATGTAGTTTAACTTCTAACGTTTCACTCTCAAAAAAATCCAGAATGCGTGACTACAAACCACATGAGAATATTTAGTCTGCTTATTGGTCAGATGAGGAACAAATGTAATGGTGCATTTCGAAATAAGTCGGAAATTCAGAGTTCCCAGCCAGATATTCTTTTGTGAAATGCCCGCTCAACTCTGACTTCCCACTCTGAAAGTCTCAGCAGCTCTACATACTCTCAGTTAACAATCCGATATGGCAGCACTGATGCTGATAAACCGAGCGGTGTTGATATTCATGGATAGAGCGGTGACCAGGCTCTATCCATGAATGTGCTGCAGCGGTGTTTTAAGCACAGGAAAAATAAGAACTGCTTGATTTTGATAGTGATACCTGAATGGCTCTACCTCGCCAAGAACCTAAACAAATCTCACTTTTTCTGGAACGCACAAACTTGAGAGTGACGTCACTCCAAAGTTCTGACACCTGAGTCCCAAGAAGTCTGGCATGTGGCACAACAGTAGATAACAGGATTTACACAATTTTGTGGCTAGTTGCTAGCTTGTACTGTCTGTTTGCTTATCTGTGGTACCCTGCCACATCCAAGAACACCAAGCATACCTGGCTACAGGAAGGCGTTTAGCACAAACTTGTAGCATACAAGTTGAGTGCTTGTGAGGAGTCACCTTAGTTAAAATACATGTAATTGCAAAACAAAAACAATAAACTTCAAATTTGACTTTAATGGAGATTAGAAATTTAAGAATTCAAAGAGGAAACAGAAGCTCGCTGAGAGAAAGTCATCTGTGATTTCAGATGAATCAGAGAGAATATGCTGACTCATCAGTGATCACCTAGATGCCTGATCGATGAAGTAGCCTGCTGGCACGTCAATGCGATGACCGCGCACACAGAGCACAAAATCAATATGATTTCTCCATCAGCTCAAAGTAAAGCACTGACTGAAAAATCACTTTAAAAATGCTAGTGAGTGTTAGGTCTGATTTTATTTAATTTAAAATGTTCTTTATGTTTAATTCTTAAAGATGCTATTTTGTAATTTTACTGTACAAAAATGTAGATGGAACTTTCCCCACCAGGGGGCAGCATTTTACCACAAAATTGTAGCTTCCAGCTTTTGTAGTAATACACCTACAATAATAATTTCCACCTGCTTATCAACATAAAGGCTTTCTTTATTTTGTTTTAGCACATACAGCTTTGATTTATTTATTTTTTTAAGAGCGCTAGCAATCTGCTGATTGTTCCATTATAAGCGTAGTTAATTGCAGGTGCCATAATTCACAGAAAGGTATCTTACTACCATTGAAATCTCCACCCTGTCAGTCAAAAAGTCAAGGAAGAAAGAAACGTTTACCTAATTTTTTATTTTTTGAACTGCAGCTCCACTGAGGGTCTGTTTAGTCTGGACTATCCTACAAGCACCCCTTATGATAGGGGTGTGGGAACTCCAGGCCTCAAGGGCAGGTGTCCTGCAGGTTTTAGATATTACCCTGGGTCAACACACCTGAATCAAATGATTAGTTCATTACCAGGCCTGGAGAACTTCAAGACATGTTGAGGAGGTAATTTAGCCATTTAAATCAGCTGTGTTGGATCAAGGATACATCTAAACCCTGCAGGACACTGGCCCTTGAGGCCTGGAGTTCCCCCACCCCTGCCTTATGAAATAGGAGGGTCAGGGCACGGGAGTTCTGAGTTACTAGTATATTTGCAGTTCTCAGACAGTATATTTACTCACTACACCCCCTTGTGTTGCAAACTGGTATTACATGTAAGTACAGCCCAGCTCTAGTACTTTAATCGATCACTTTTCAACACATTACAAAAAATTTTTGGACCTCAAATCACGACAGTTGTTTTTACACATTTTGTTGATAACTTTTAGTCTGTGGAGCTACAGGTTCACATGTTTGAAGCTAGTTTCATTTGTTTGTACGCATCACTGTGGATGTGGGATGTGCTCTAGGGATATTTTTACAGCACCGCTTTAATGCCATGGATTTAATCTCTGCTAATGCTAACGCTAACTCGGCTGCCTCACTTGTCGCTCATGTGACACGCTCCCATTTCTCCATCAAGAGTCTCCCAGTGGAGGTTAAAGAGCCTGAGGCTGCAGGTCACGACCTTAAACCAAGTCTTCACAGTTAAAGATAAAGGTTTACCAGGACTTCTTCTTGTCCCCGCATGTCAGTGTGCAAACAGACGAATGTCCCCATAGCATCAGTAACACAAGTACACACACTTTTCTGATGGGAATAGTGACTTTTAATCCAGATTAATCTGGATTTGAGAGGCTGCAGGATTGTTTTCACTCAGCGGGAGTTCACACCGAGTCTCTCACACACCAGACTCAGAGTGTGTGTGTGTGTGTGTGTGTGCGTGTGTGTGTGTGTGCGTGTGTGTGTGTGTCCACCCCAACCAAATTTTCAAAGATAAGTCTTCCATTTTATTGTTTACACTGAACTTTGACCTGATTTGTCATAATGCTCCTGCAGATAACAACATGAAGGCTGATGACAGTTTGTGTGTGTGTGTGTGTGTGTGTGTGTGTGTGTGTGTGTAAGACACACACACACACACACACACACACACACACACACACACACACACACACACACACACACACACTAAGGACACACTCCCTGGTAGTCTGACAGGTGTGAATCTTCATCCCTGACTGTGCTTAGCCAATAGTGATAGCAATTCCTTGCAAAGACAAATGAATCCGTCACTTTGTCCTACTGTCCATCATGTGTGCTTCATCAAGCTTTAGTCAAATTTACAGTCCCTATTTTTCATCTTTTAGGGACTTGAGCATCCAATATTCTCTATGAGTCACAGCAGTGATAGCAAATTTCCTTCTCTCTGCTCTGGGAAAGAATGACACCTCGCATGCAATGACCAGATGAGTGTTGTGGCTTAGATCAAAGACACAATTTCCTGTCAGAGGAAATAGCCCAGAAGAATTTTTTTCAGGAGCAGTTTCCTTTTTTCTGAATTCTTTCCATTTACGCCTATCAACATTCATATGAAAGTCCTCCGCTGGAATCCTTCCCTGATGACAAAGGCGTTATGATGACATAGGAGGAATGCTTTAAAAAGAAACCTACGGGTAACATTAATCAAACTGTAAATGAGAGCTATGCTTCAACATAGGCGACTCTTCTCTCCTTGGGGATGGTCACTCTTGCTCAAAATTCTGCCGGCATCGTGTCCCATACTCTTATATTTTCTGCCTTAATGCCGATTTCTGCAGAGCAGGGTGCTGTAGCAAATGAAAGGCATTGTTGAGTCTCCGCAGACCCCTGACCTGTGGATGATTGGCACACAGACTCATTTTAGAAGCCTCTCTCCTGTAAAGGTTACACTGTGTAAGGTTTCACTTTGCTCATGAGCTCCATGCTGGCTAAGACAGATTAATATCTGCGTGTGCAGGACCACAAAAAGGGGGTGCAATGGAGGAGAAGGCAAGCACAGCATCCGTATCTAATTTATGTGCAGAGCTATGCAGGATATGGGGGCTTTTGTCAGAAGGGTCAAACCATGCAATGCCTGCTGAATCAGAAACTTTTGTTAAAAACAAAGATAAAGCTACTCAAAAGTGAACTGTGTGTTTCTCTGAACTATGTATTGCTCATGTGAGGATGCTCTAGTGAGCATTTCTAGTAGCAGGACAGCGTATATGAGATTAAATCCAATTAAACTGTGTTCATCCAATTAAATTGTATTCATAGTAAGGATAGAGCATGTTATTTAGCAAAAAAGTAGATGATTGTAATATGTTGTTTTTTTAAAAATAAAAATGGAGCTTCATGGCGTTGAGGAATAATAAATTATGGACTGTTGCAGCGGGGGCTGGAGTCTATCCCAGCTGTCATGGGGTAAAAGGCAGGATACACTAAAATGGCCAGGTCACCAGTCTGTCGCACTGTCAGAGAACTTAAAGAGGACCCATGAAAGCAAGGGAGAGCATGCAGAGCCAGTGGATTGAAGCCAAGCGTCTCCTCACTGTTAAGTGACAGTGCTAATCAGTGTTCTACCAAAATTATGCTTATATTTTCCCTTTAAAAGACCTTGCATGTTTTTTTACGGTGCCAGTTTTTCCATTTAGAACCTACCAACCCAGCAAAACCTTACTTAAAGACAACTTTACCTGACTTTAAACTACAGTATGATCTAGTGAAAAAGGAAACATAAAAAGCCGCCTTCTTAGGTCATTAAAAAGACACACCTTTATGTCTAAATCTGTCTGAAAAAGTGAAAGGACATATCTTCCTCCTCAACATCTCACCCACAGCCAACTATGGCACATAGATGCCTCTCCCTTAGCCTGATTCTGCTGGAGGTTTTTTCCTGTTAAAAGGGAGTTCTTCCTTCCCACTGTCACCAAGTGCTTAAGTGCTTGCTCACAGGGGATCATCATCACCTTACAGTATCAAGTGCTTTCAGGCAACTGTTTTTTGTGTTTTGGTGATATATAAATAAAATGGAACTAAATTTAATACCTCTGCAAACTCCTCAACTAGCAGAGTCAACTTTAGAAACTTCCTGGTGGTGCTTACTACAGCACCACCAAGTTCCAAGGAGGGAACAGCAAGTTCTGACTGTCCAGAGGCTTGTACAAATAATGTCACCATGTAGCAAACAATGATACACAATCCATGACAAACAGTTTAAGCGCAGGTGATAATAGTCTGAGTACCTGGAGTGAATGTTGTGTGGGTGTCTAATCACAACACATGTCACAAGTAAAATGTCAATCCAATATATATTGAAAAAAATAAAAGATAAAAAATAAAAACAAAAGCACAATCAAATTTTTTGAAACAGCCAGTTATGATTGGCTAAGTTTTTACACTTAATTTTACACACTTGTAATCCTGATGTGCCACTTTCGACACCTCTTAACTCTCTAAAGAACAGAAGGTTGCTCGGTACATGGCTGAAGCCTTTGTAGTAGCCTAAGGATGAGTCTTCACCTTTCACTTTTCAGCCAAATTTAGACATAAAATGGAAATCTTTTTAAAGGTTGGCCAGATTTAGCCATGAAAACAACGTTCATAGACATCTACTATTTACATTAGGGAGTATGGAGCCATGAGCATTAGATGGATCCATCTATGAATATGTGTGGACATATTTTTACCTTTTAAATCCGTCTTTAAATCTGGCTCTTGTCAAATTCTGACTTCATTGTGCAGTTTTCACAACATAATGTGTTCATCAGATCTTTTTTTTATTGCTTCTAGTATTATTTTTGAAATAATCTGCATTTCTGTCTTTTGGTTGGTTTTACTTTTTGTCTTTGTCTGGGTTCCCTCCAGTTTTCACACCAGCTATCCAGTCAGTCCTCTGCAGCTATACCACCTGCTGTTTTTTTGTTTTTGTTTTGTTTTTCCTGATTGTCTTGTCTCTATCTCTGTTCAAGCATTTGAGCCATCAACTTGCCTTCCACTTATTTTTGTTTCTTTGTTGTTTTTTGTAACTTTCCTTGTATGTTATTGGTTTTCGGTGTATGACCTCTTGGACTGTTTTCTGGATTTCTGCCTGACATTAGCCTAAGTTGTTTGCCAAAACCCACTGACCACCTGTTATATTGGCATCTAGCTCATATCTAGTCTTGGAAGCTTGGGAGCAATGAGTAAATTCTCTAAGTGGTAACTCTATCATCCCAACACTGCTAACCAAGCTAACAGAATGCATAGCTTTCTGAGACATAGCCTCTGGAGCCTCATTTAACCCAGAATCTCTCAGGACAAACATACATAGCCCACTTTGAGACCAATCAAATGTCTTTCTTATTAATTTATGACTTAATGGAATTAGTTTTTTATGACTATAAGAACTGCACAGCTTGGGCTAAAAGCGGTCTGTATTTATGAAGCGACATTAAGAAACAAATGAAAATGACTACATGTTAAAGTTGGGTCATATGATAAGTAAAACGTGTCGTATCAACACACTAAATGGCGTATCTTCACACTGTTTCATATCAGGCTGAAAGTAACCACCTATTCTGTGTCGAACAGCAAGGCTGTGGGACAGAAAGCCCAAATAATGAGCAGAAATATGTCAAAAAGCACCATAAGGTAAGGGAGCTGCAGAGCTTTCCATTTTAATCCATGGATAATATAAAAATATTAATTATAGCAGGTTCTAGTGTGTGTAACAGTCTGCACCTTTTGATTTAGACTTGATTTAATCATAGCTAAATCATTTTTGGAGGGACTGACCTTACATCTAACACCTGAGACTGATACTACGGGCAGGATGTCACATGCAGTGCTGTAACAGGATGTTCTCATCCAAAGTGACCCGTATCAAACTCCTTCATGTAACAAGATGATGTAAAGTCAGAGAGACAGACAGTCAGCAGATGGTATCTTCACTCCGGAAGAATCTACCCTTTGGCCTCCGAACTGATTCTCTCCTCCTGACCAATCAGGTGCCTCAGATCCCTGTGGGGCGCGTAGGGCCACCTCCAGCTCAGGCATCTGGTCAAGCATTTGAAATAATGAAGGTAATAATAATGAGCTTAAGACTCCTCCCTCTGGGAAGGCGAGAGGTCAAACTACCTATGGAGAGTTCACACCTAACACATTCCAGGAACTTAAGGATTCGTCATCATCGAAGTGGCTGCACTCCCTCCCCTTGCTGTTTCCAGAACACTTCCACATTATCTCAACTTTGCCCATATTTTTGTTTTGTTTTGGTCATCAGTTATAACCAAAGACATTACTGAGATGTGGGAAGAGTGCTGAAGCACTACATCCAAACCCACAGCATAAATCATGAAATCATACAAACGGGTAGGCTTGTTATTATGGCTGACTGGGGTGGATGCTCAAAAACAAGAGAAAAAAAGGTGCCATAAATCCACAACTGTCCCGCTAATCTGTTATTTCTAATTCATTTATTTTTGCCCACTTTAAGGGCAGAGCTTCACAGCAGGCTGAAAAATATAAACAAAACAAAAAAAATTGTTGGTTAAGATTGAGCCAATGCAGACATTAGAAACCTCAGACTCGGTTGGTGATGGTGGTTTTGGCCAGCTGACACACGGAGTGTCCCAGATTCAGTCCTCTTTCTGTTTTGGTCTCCACCAACTCCCCAGCAGTTTAGTCGGCTCTTTAGCTGCTCCATTGTGTAACTATGCTAAAAATTCTCTTATTATGAGGAACAACTTTCATATTGCACATACACACACTTGACACATTGCTCCTGTGAAACTAATGATAACTGCAGCTTTAATTTTCAGTTGAAATGGCTTTTCCCATAACGTCCTGTAGCTAAAACCTGGAAGAAAAAGCATAGCCAGCAATAAATTAAGCCACTGTATAAGAACTATTGTGAGTTTGCTCACAATACTGTGTTCAGATGACTCCACTCTCCAGCCAGACTATCGTATTTGCCCTGCCTGCTGCTCATTTTCAGCCCGGCTCATTGATGCATGAAGCAGATGATGAAGTAGCACAGGAGTTGTGAGTATCTTGTCCTTTTTTAAAAATGGGTCAAGGCCATTTATAATCACCAAGAAATGGCAGCCATACTCTATTTTTGTGAACTGGCCAGAGGAGAGAGTTCTTAATTTAAATCCAGAATTGAATTCAAAATCCTGCTCCTCACATACAAGGTCTTAAATAATCAGGCCCCATCTTATCTTAATGACCTTGTAGTACCATATCACCCTATTAGAGCACTTCGCTCTCGCACTGCAGGCTTACTTGCTGTTCCTAGAGTATTTAAAAGTAGAATGGGAGGCAGAGCCTTCAGTTTTCAGGCCCCTCTTCTATGGAACCAGCTTCCAGTTTGGATTCGGGAGACAGACACTATCTCTACTTTTAAGATTAGGCTTAAAACTTTCCTTTTTGCTAAAGCATATATTTAGGGCTGGACCAGGTGTCCCTGAATCCTCCCTTAGTTATGCTGCAATAAGTGTAGGCTGCCGGGGGATTCCCATGATGCATTGAGTTTTTCTTTTCCAGTCACCTTTCTCACTCACTATGTGTTAATAGACGTCTCTGCACCGAATCATATCTGTTATTAATCTCTG
>VVHJ01024640.1:1829-40099 GCA_015107715.1 Tylochromis polylepis
AGAGGCCATCTTTGTCCACTGTGACCAATGGGAAATCCCTTCCTAAGCCCCTCAACCCCAACTGACATCTTGTATCAGGTGACCTGAGTAGGTCACATGATAGGGCGAGGCACGGGTCTCATAGTGTTTTCACCTGAAACCTCTGGTGGTAATGTCCTTTTTTCACACCTTGGCTCATGTAATGAGACACATGATAGGTAAGTACAATACAATCTTATATGACATTAAAAATGCAACTCAGGCATTTACAATGTGAACTGTATTTGTTTAACTATGCCCATTGTTCGATAACTCATTCATGTTAAGTCTGTATGTGTGTGTGTGTGTGTGTGCATGCATTTAACAGATGTAAGGCTTCACAACTTGTCTTTTTAAGACAAAAGTTTCAGATGTGTCAGTGCTGAGTGAGGCAGCGGTCTTTGCCCCACCCCCTGTGTCACTTCACTTCCTTTGCACACTTCATTTAGGTGTTAGGTGTTCAACAGTTTCACAATTAGACATCAAGGCACAGCTGCTGCACTTCTGATCTGGTGGCATGGCTATGCCCTTTTGTTTTCTAACTATGATGCTAAAAGGCCAGCGAGGTGGATGGTGTCTTTTCTTCCTGGCTGCTGTCATTCCAGGTAAGTCTGATAGCATTCAAATGGAGTTCAACCTTCCACAGAGAGCTGACCTTAAACTCAGTTGAAAATGGAAGAACTTTAAGCTTTTCTTTACATTTAAAAACCAAAGCTCAAAGTTCTTCCATTTTCAGCTGTTTTACTCTCACTCTTTTTGATACTGCTGTTTCCACTTCTGTTTAAATGGTAATATTTCCTTTCAAGAGTGTAGTGTGGTAAATGTCATATATGAGACTGCACTGGTTTCCTCTCCCACACAGTGGTCTTTAGCTGTTCCAAAGATGTCGTGCTTGTCACTCTGTAGTTTCAGCCAAAAAGAGTGGTATGACCTGAGCAGAAGCACTTCTCATGCTGCATGCACTGAAACCACCACCAAGGATTATCTGTGTTGTTAAATTAAGCTGCATAAGAAAAAAAATTATTAGAATGGGAAAACACTCAATAATCCAATGCCTTTTGAGATGCTGTTTTTATTGACTTATTTAAAAATTACTTTAATTTAAAAAAAATTAATTTTTTTTAAGACAGCCTTTTTTCCCACTTACCTGCATAACCCAAACATGACATTTCAGAAATGAATGAAGACTAAAAATGCTAAATAATAATGTTAAGAATGTTTAGGAGCCAAAGCAACTCGGCCGTGAAGTGACAAACCACAGAGTTGCTGAGCGCTAAGGCATGCAGTGTGTAAAAGGCTTTGCTGACTCAAGAACTGCAGTGCTCCAAACCTCCCCTGGCAGTAACATTAAAAAAAAAACAAACAAAAGAAAAAAAAAAAACACATTGGCACAAAAGTTGTATACCGGGAGCTTCATGGTATTGGGTTACTTTTGTCCATATAGTGTACTTATTATCATCTGCTCCTTTTGTGCCCTGAAGGCTCATTACATTGGACCACTTAACCACTTCACAGGGACCCCCTATCATTGCTACGCACACAGCTGTACTTTTCTGTTAAGCCTAACAACCTCAACAGCCTCTCCTGCCTCCATGAATGCTTTTTGTTGCTATCACTAATTGGAAGTCTTCAATTTTTTTACTTCTCAACTCTGGCCAAAATTATCTGCTCAGAACCTCTTTTATTATTTTTGATCAGCATTTAAATTTAGAATCTCACATCTCTTAAGTTCATCCTGTCTTGTTCTGTCTGTCTTGTTCACTCTTTCACCTATAGAAGCATTGCAAAAATCAAACCTTTAGTGTCACATAATAATATGGAACTTCTAGTACACTTTTCATATCCTCTCATCTGGATTATGACTTACGCTTCAAATCCATTCCAGTGAAATTCCAAATTCTTTAAAGTTTTTTCTTAAATTTATGTAAAGTCCTACATGGACCGGCTCCTGCATATGTCACAGACCTTGTTAGCCTCTCTGATCATTTATTTTAAATACACGGGTGGCAGTTGTAGCTACTAAACTTTGGAACAGCTTTTGTCAGCTAATCAGTTTTAAATGGCAGCTGAAGACTTATTTTCATAGGTTAGCTTTTCCTTATTTGTTCACACCTGTGTATAGACATATATGTGTACAGTACCAATGAATGGATGACCGTATGTTTGAAAGCATGTTTGTAAACGGCTCCACTTATTATTATGACTAACAGCATTTCAATTTAGGAGCATAAGTAGGATGAGTTCAGACTGTTCTAAATAACCAGAGTGCTCAATTGTTTCTGGTTCTCTGGGCTAATAAAGAAGTAGCTGTGTGGACTGGAGTTAATGGGTGAAGGGCATTCAAGCTAGTGGACCTATTGTACTCCCCCCTTAATTCATTTAGCCATATTTTTTTTTTTTTCGAGTATGTACTTACTGAAAGAGGGTTCTGTTTTGTATTTTGCAAAGACTTCCACTGGTTATTTATTCATTTCCAAATGATATACAACTTTATGCAAGGGATAAGAGAAAAAACTGGGAATGACCAGATGATGAAAATGACAGGTGTCATCTTCTACCAGGTGTCCACCTTCAGAGCACTGACGGCTCCATCCAGCCTGCTTTGGATTCTGAGCTTCACTCCAAGGGTCAGATCTACCAGCCGGTCCTGCAGCCATCTGAGGCCACTCCTCAAATGGGTACACACACCTGATTTATTCCATGTATACATATAGTCCAAATCCCCTGTTCATTTATAGCAGACGAACAGATGCTGATGTAATGGCACAAGAGGTAGTGGGACGTAAGGAAGATGCAGTAACCTTTAAAACTGACAGAAATGATCGCTCTCATCTGACATGCTCATTGACTTCATATTTTGAAGGCTATGAATTGGAAGCAATATTGATTCATATTTCACTGTGCATGCTGGAAACATTTTTAAAAAAGACTGATGTTTGTGATGGAATAAAAGGAAACACTAAAGTTCATAGCTGATGTTAGTCATCATTATATTACTTATAAGATATAAATATAGGCTGAACTGTATTTTCTTAACATTAATTATTATTGTTTAAATAATTATCTGTTATACTTCCTGCTACATGAGTGTGCAAAACAGATGTCATACAGTACATGTTCATTTTGCAGACTACTAATCAGAGAATAATGCAGATGTGATGGCTTTAAAGGTGACTAACTGAAATATTTTAAAGTGACATGCTTTATAATTTTGTGTGCTTGAGTTCAAAATTGATATTTTTTTTATATATGGGTGCAGGAAACTACATGCAGAAAGACCTTAGAGGGAAACCCTGCATCAGAATTACCATGGGAGCAGAGTTCTTGGTCACTGAAAACAAGGTCAGTGGCTGCGACTGGCTCAGCACTCTTTTGTGTGTGTGTGTGTGTGTGTGTTACTGGTCAATGGTATGGTTTTTTGTTTTTTCTTTAGTGTGCATTAGTATGAATTTTATTTTGTTGCTTTTCAGCAGTTTTTGTAAAAGGTGTGTTTGTATCAGCATGTCTTTGTGAGGTGTCACAAGCTGGTTTCTCACTGCAAAAATTTCCAACTGCCATCAGTTTGTTTATTTTTTTCAGTGACAGATGGGTCGTTTCATATAAGAGTCAATGAATTTGAAAGTAGTTCCCACCTGACCTCAGTATAATCAATTTTTTTCTTTCTATACTATAATAATATAGATTAAGATTGAGACACTTGGAGTGGGCGTGATATTGATTTGGCTACAGTATTTAACAGACATTAAGTGCTCATCATCTGATTGTAAGTCTTTTGTGAGGTGCTCCCATTTTTTTCACAGTGATCCAGATGTGACCCAGCACAGAAGGAAGTATTTGCTTGTCTTTGTGTTGATGTAGCGCAGAAATCAAACAGGAAAGTGAGAGGACATGGTGACTTGAAATGCAGACCCTGAGCCTTTACGTTTCTCCTTTTGAAATCAGAAAACCTGGTATTTCAACCTGGACCCATCCAGAGTTGGGGTCAGTGGTTACTGTGGCAAAGAAGAGGCTCTCCTCTCTCTCGCACTGCCAGACAATGGTGCCAGCTTGCAGTTCAAATTCAAAAAGGTACAACACTTATTCACTGCTGGGTGAACTCTCCATGTCATCCTCATGCCTGCTGTGGATACTTTCCTTCACATCATAGTCATGATCAGCCTTATCCATGTGTGTGATGTGTTAAACTGATAAAAGTCATAATCTGTCTCTAGCAACATACTACTCACATGTGTTATTTATAGATAGATAAAGCCACTACATATGGGGAGATCACATGATGCCACGTTCACATCGAGACATGCTATAATGTTGTGTTGTTTCTGAATCAGCTCAAATTTTGTTGTTTTTGTCCCCAGGAGAAGAATGTTTTCTACGTCATCAAGGTGACTTCTCATTTGTCTCCCGTGCCTGTCTGCAAAGACTGTTCCAGTAAGAGCCGGAGGAAAAGACGCAGCATTCAGCTGGTGTCTGATTCAGATTTTCAGTGTATGCAGGGCATCTAACTACTCTTGTGCTTCATCCTCTTTTCAACAGACAAGACTTACAACGGTGTGTTGGCCCATGAAAAGCTCTTCAAAACTGCTAACGGTCGAAGCTTCATGTGCAAGTCTGAGAATCTGCTTTTGATGTCATCTGAGCTAAAGATCAAGCTGGTTCCTGTGCAGATGCAGGCCTTCAGCCTGTCCCAAGGACAGTATGGAAGAGGTGACTAGCTTTCACAGCAACAAATGAATGGAAACCAAATATCCCCAGCCCAAAGTCAGGTTTTTAGAGTTTGCTCCCACAATTGTAAATAAGTGGCACTTCTTAAACAAAGTAGCCACAACAGACAGACAATCTCCGGTCAAAGGAGTCCAACTTCCATTATCCATTGTGTCCACAGTTCATTAAAACACTCGCTGTTAAGTTCTTTCTATTCAGCACAGTTTCATTCTAAGACTATTTAATCCACATTGGCAGACACTCTCAGACAGGAAGTTGAGGCAGTAAAAATGAACAAATTGGACAAAGTCTTACAACCCTTCAGGTTTACAACCTTTTTTGTGGTCAGTATAGCTTCCCATTTTTTGAGAATGAGAGCTCCGTTATGATCTGATTGCGTGATGAGACGTCCCATTAGATGTTAAAAGTTTAATATTAGATATTAAATTTTGTATTGGAAAGAACAATTTTAAAAAATGGTCTCTATATTTGACTTAAATCCCAGACATAAATTCTGCTCTGTTTCTCTCCATGGTTCAGAGGTGGAGTGCTGGGCTGACTATAACAAGAGAATGATTCCCATCATCATCGGAGCCGCCATCGTGTGTATCATTCTTATCATTGTGCTGAGCTTCCTTGTGGTCAAAGATCGCCGCAGAGATGGATACGAACGGATTTGAATGGCTGAGAGTTCACTGTGAAACTGGATTGTGGGGGGTGTACTATTGACTTGTTCATACACTTGTTCTTCTCCTGAACCTTCATTTGGCTTGTCGCATTTCTCTGTTAACAGCAAAGGCTGTTTGTCTGATATTTACACTTTTAATAAATAAAACATTTTTAAAATTTTGTCTTTGTGTCGTGTTGGTTTTTTTTTTTTTTTTAACTTTTTTTTTTTTTTTTTTTTTTTTTTTTTTTTTTTTTTTTTATATTTTTTTTTTTTTTTTTTTTTTTTTTTTTTTTTTTTTTTTTTTGATTTTTTTTTTTTTTTTTTTTTTTTTTTTTTTTTGTTGGGTTTTTTTTTTTTTTGGCAGCTGTGATTGTACATATCTGGTGTGGATGACATGCAGGCTTTGAGTAGTTTCCATGGAGCAGCCCTCCACGCGAGTTCTGCAGAGCCTCCTGAATCCTCTTCAGAGAAGGCTGTGTCTAATATTGAAAGACGATTATACTCGTATGTCAGCAAATAAACCCTGCACAAAATGATGTGACTGGAGTTGCAGTTTGAAGTGTGTGCGTGCATGCATGTTTGCATATGTGCGCGTGTGTGTTTAAATACATCTTTTGGTGACTTAAAGATATTTCCAAAGTGTGGTTTTGGGTGTGTTACTTTCTTACACTGGCACATCTTGTTGCTCTCTCAGTCTTCAAAAGTGAAGTCACCCTTTTGGCAGATACACTGCATTTTAAGTCATATTTCCTCTTTTTTTTTTTTTCAAGCAGTGGACAAAACTTTCAGTTACTTTTCCTTATTTCGTCTGTCAACATTAAGTTTAAATGATTTTGTGCTTATTGTTGATCTAGTATGACTAAAGGTCCACTAATCTTTTTTTTTTGCATAAATCAAGAATAGATATCTTAAAGAAATAGAAATACTGTAGATGATGAAGAGGTTCCTCCTTTTGTTGCAATCTGTGGCGATGTTGCAGCCATCCTAATTTATGCTATAGGATGTAATTACATGTATAAATGGATATCACGTCACACATTAATAACCCCTCCACTAGGACAATTCATGCACCACGTTAAGAGTATTGAACAGTGAGTTGGGAGGTGAAGAAGGGGGAGGGGAAGAACAAAGGAACCAGAGGAGATGGTGCGATAACGTGTTGTGTTAGAGGAAAATTGTGCCGGTTTAAAAAAAAGCCGCAGATGGTCTATTTTCCTCATTCTGTTGTATTTTACATATTCTGCTGAGACATAGCAAAGTATCTATAAATGAAGGAAAAATGAGGGAAGGAGGAGGGAGGATGGGAGGGAAGGCGGAGGCGAGGCAGAGGCAGCAGAGAGCAAGGGGAGGAGGGTGCGCTGTTGCGTCTTCCGCCGCTGTCATTCTGCTGCTGCGCGGTTCAGCGGCAGAAGGGTGTGCTGAAGGGAGGGCTGTGGAAAAAAGAGGAAAGGAGGACTGAAAGGAAGGAGAGAAAGGGAGCGCCTGGGCAGCACTGCAACAGCTGCAGCTGCAGCAGCCTGTCAGGAAGAAAAGGAGACAGAGGAAGGAAAGAGAAGGCTGCAGGATTGCTTTAAAGGGACCATTTCTATATATGATTTTGCACAAGGAGAAGGAAGTGTAGAAGCCCGTTTTCTTCCTCCTGATGCTTTTTGATATGGTCTCATGCAGGAGGAATGCTTGGAAATAGTGTGAAAGACAGAGAAGGAGATTTAAAGATGGAAAGGACGGATAGTACAAAGGCATACGGCCAAGCAGATGGCAAAGGAGTTGGCATGGTAGCTAAGAGGGCCAAGTCTGGAGTGCCCCAGAGCACACAGAGGGGAGAACTAAAGGTTTACCGGGCAGGTAGCTCTGAGGGCAGGATACCAGTGCCCTCTAATCTCCGCAAGCAGAGGTCTATGACAAACCTGGCTGTGCTCACTGACGCTGAGAAGAAGTTACACCTTTATGAGCCAAAGTGGTGTGATGACATGGCCAAGCCCGGAGCAGGGCAGATCAAGACAGGCAAGCCAAAGACAGCAGGGGGTGGCAGCAGTGCTGGAGGGGGTGCTTCTCTCTCTCGAAACCTATCCAAATCTGAACACTCACTGTTCCAAGGCAAACCTAAACCCTTTAGCCCTCTGGCTGCTCCCTCTGCCCTGAACAAGCAGAGCCGCATACCTCGTGGTCCTTATGCTGAAGTGAAGCCTTTGAGCAAAGCACCTGAGGATGGAAAATCAGATGATGAGATCCTGTCCAGCAAGGCAAAGGCCACTGCAAAGAAACCTGGAGCTGGAGCTGGAGGAGAATGCAGTGCCAAGGGTCAAGGAGAGGAAGGGGCAGACAAGCCTTTCCTGAAAGTGGACCCAGAGCTGGTGGTGACAGTGCTGGGTGACCTGGAGCAGCTGCTCTTCAGTCAGATGTTAGGTGAGTACAGCAGAGAGGTCTTAATGCCTTTGCCACCGCTGGGCTTCTAAAATACGATGTGCTATGAACCAAATCTGCAACACGCCCCCCCTTGGAGAAACAGCCACTACACGGCACCTGCTTGCTGCTCCTGATTCACATTTCCCCTGAACGGATTTTACACAGCTCTCCAACTGTGGGGGGAAAAAAAGCACAAAGACATCTTCATGCTTGCAAAGCATGCTGCTCTTATTTTATTGAATACCGACACAGTTTAGCATTTTAACACGAAGCTGAAATGATTCTTATTCCTCTAGCATGTTACTCAGGTTTTTGTGCTTTGGTTTTGATTGTGTGAAATATTTTCCCTTGCAGTCATAACATTGCTGCCTGATTGCATTAGGCCCAGGGGGGTTGTGGATTATTACCAACAGGCTGATCTCCTTCTGAAAGACTCTCATTTGTGGCAACATGTGCAGATGCACTCGAGGGTCCATCAGCTTCTCCACATATGCTTCCAAAAACCAGAAATGGGAATAACAGCATGCCATATTAAGTTCCTTTTAGGCACAGAGACGCACATTTAGCCTCCTCCCAGCTTCATTCATCTGCAGAGCACTGACAGACGGCTTACACCCAGTGTACTACTACACTGCAAATGGCAAAGAAAATGGCTTTGTCTCTGGAGGTGTAGGTCAGGTTTCGTATTGGGAAAGCTTTTATGATTAATACAGGTGCTGATCATAATATAATGGTAATTATGATTCTGATGATTGGATGTTGTATTTGTTTTTCTTTCTAAATAGATACCTTTGTGTTTAATTGCAGGTGTGTTGTGTATCTAATTATAATCTAATCTGGATGCACTGAACATCAAATCTAATCTAGTGAGATATATAAAATAGCACGTTGGAGTGTATATCTTTCACAACTGTTAATCTTTGCCCTTAAATAAACTGACAGACAAGCAAGCATGTCTTTTTCCATACAACTCAAGGTCGTCATGTTTGCTGTTGCATCTTAATGAACACATGTGTGATGATTTGATCTGTTATCCACGCTTCATTAGCGCTTGGACATTTATCATTCATACTGGTTACACTTACATACTGCTGAGACCAGTGGGAACTTTATACTGTGCTGGATATTATAGATGTCAGCTGCTCGAATCCCTTTTGTGTAATTAACTGTGGAGCCACAACCAAAATTGCTAAGAGTTCTGGAGGTTCAGCACCACACCCATATCTGCTTTATTAGCTTAAATTTGCAGCTCAGTGCTTAAGGCTGATACATCTGTATTCCTTTGGCTCAAATGGAAGACATTATTTCTGAAAAACTGTGGAAAGAAAAATAGCCTTCCAGAAACGGGACACATGGAAACATGGAAAGATTTAGAAGTTTTAGCATTGAAGAAGAATTAATAAGCAAGAAATTGAGAAAAAATATTTTCATGTTACAGTAGTAATGCCATTGTTTTGTGTTGATGACAGTAGTATCAGAGTATATCACAACAGAATGTTATGTTTTATCAGTTTACAGAACCTTTACAGTGAACATGCCTGTTACTGCAAATAGGTTTTTGTTTTTTTTCATGTCTGCAGTGCATTCAAGTCCTGGTTAATGCTCAATTCTGTGCTCTGCATCAGCAGCATCTCTTGTTATGAGCTCCTTGAAAGGATGCATTTATTTATGAGTATAGTGGGTCTCTTTGTTTTCCAATAGGGAAAGAATGGTCATCTTAGTTAATAGGGTAATTTATTAATTTAACCATTTATCTTTGTGCAGTACACTGGAGCATTACTGTACATACCGCTTCCTCATCACAAGACAAGGTTTCACGTACATGGATACATAAAAAACTCCCTCCTAAGATCTAGAATAGCTTCGCAGAGCAGCATAATTTGGAATAAAGCAGGAATAAATTGAAAATCAGTTGCATTACATTATTTTCAAAATAAAGCACATACAAGAAGTCCACAAAGAAAGCAAGCGATTAGAGTAGTAGAAATACAGAAATACATAAAACCCATCTACCCTAGACAACATGGGTATGAACAAATCTCATTTTGTCGTAATTGGAATCTGTCTTGCCAGATCTTCAGAAAAGAAGCAGTGATCTGTAACTATCACAGTGGAAAAGGTAGTTTACTGTATACCGGGGTCATGTTTGCCTTTTTTGTTGACGCTACAGATGCACGCAAGTGTCAAAGAAGTTAATTTTTTCACAGGTTATGATATGGGTAACTCTTTAAAGGCCAAATTATCATTCTCGTGTTATTTCTTTTAAGGCAGTATTTCCAGTGTCATAGTTGGAAACTCTTGTTTATCTCATGCTTAGGAGTATTAGCGCCACAGCAAGAAAGACAAAAACGTTATTGATCATTTTGAAAATAAAGTTGAAATTTTGAGATTACAGTTGCTGTTTCAAGACAAACTGCCACAGCTGCTATACCCTCTAAAAAAATGCCGTGTGTAGATGAGCTAGTGAAACAAATTGATCAGCCGTCTTGTGATACAACGTACATCCTATTTATTGCACGAGGGTGTAACCGTTGGTATCCTTGCATCTGTCCATTGCCAGCCATTTCATTTTGTACAAAACCGCCAACTCTTTCATGTTTGTGTGGATTTTCCATCTGACCAGATGCAGCTTTCTGCACCATCTTTTCAGTAGCCTTATACTTATCACCACACTGTGTTTATGTGCTAAAAGAGAAATAATTTTCTTCTTTGTAACTAAAACCGATTCTGAAGTACGATTACATGAACTCTATACAACGCATGTTGTAGAGGGTATAGCAGCCGTGGCACTTTGTCTTGAAATAACAACTGTAATCTCAAAATTGTGACTTTTCTCAAAATAATATTTAGGCTTTTTTCTCAAAATATATTTTTGACTTTTCTCGAAATTTCTACTTTAATCTCAAAAGGATTAACTTTTTTTTTCTTAATGTAGCCCTAATACTCTGTTGTACATACTTGCATTTTATATATTTTTTGTTTTTTTAAATGAAGAAACAAAGGCACTCTTCCTCCTACACAATATTTCAAAAAGGTAGGAACTAAAGATTAAATGGTTATATGTATTTTTCACCACTCCACAAAGATAGATTGTTTAACAGTGATTGTTAACCTCCTTTTTGCACCATTAGTCACAGTTCATGTGTTTTCTTAGAAAGATAAATATTATCCAGTTGTCATCTACTACATCTGCCTTTGAAAGAAGAAGGTTCATGTGAGCTGCAAAAAGATCCTGCTCTTCCTTTTTGCCCTAAAGCAAAATCTTTCTTTTCCTCTTTCTGTCAAGTTCTTATATTTCCATGTGAAATTTAACCCCCAAAGTAGGCCTAAAAGTGAAATGTGGAGGTTTAAAAAGGCTGCAAGTCCCTGCTGTTGTATTTTCAGTGACTTGGTGCAACATGCGGTTCCTTTAATGTTAATCTATCAGTGTTTGTAAGGTTAATTACTCAGGACCTCTAAGCTATTTTAGAACGAATCTTTCCAAGCTTTCATCTTTTCCTACATTGTGAGTATATGGAGCATTTCCTGAGGTGTTGCATCATTCATAGGACTTCCCCGTTTCAGATCTGCTTCAGTATTCTGTCCGAGTTTTCCTTCCTCCATCGTAGCCATAACTGCAATGCAGGGTACCACAGCACTACTAAACAAGAACACAGCACATTCATCTAATACTCACAGCAGATGTGATTCACATGAGCGCTTTGTGTCTGGCATTCCTGGTGAAGTGCATCCCCCAGAATTAATCGCAAAGGAAATGAGAAGCCTGAATAAGACTGCAGTATGACAAAAAGATTTATTGCTCAGTGGACACCCCTGTTGATCTCATATTAAGGACATATTTGTGTTAGCATTGCAATGTCAAGATATTAATCTTCTTTCTGATAATATCAAATAAATTTAAACTATTTGGGGTCACATGTGCCTTTCCCAGAGTATATTGTCTAGAGGCAGGCCACTAGACTACAAACAGATAAAGAACTGAAGAACAGGATAGTGTATTTTACTACACAGTACACTATGTTGACTATATACCATTTTTATTTGAAATTCATGTCATATCTGCTGGGAATCTCTCAAAGCAATGTTTTACATTGTAAACATTCAATGATTAGAAATTGATTATTACATTTATGAGATAAAATGCAAAAAAGAATGAGTGTCCGAAATTTATATTTTCTACTGGCAATAGCAAGAACTGCTGAGTACCTTTTATATGGGGAACAATGGAGAGAATTCTTGGCTGACTTTAGCTGTGGTTTGTACTGTAGCATTCCAGCTGCACTGCAATCTTTACTCAAAAAAAGCTACCAGAACCAGACAGTTTTCTGTCAGAAAAGCACTGAAGTTGAAATCAGTATTTCATTCTGGTCCAGCTCTCACACACTCATAAATTAGTTCTTGTCGATTTTTTTTTTTTGCATATAACATATGTAGCTACTGTATATTATACTACCCTAAAGTACAAACCATTTAGAAAGCTCACTGTTTTTTCAGAGTAACATAGTAAACAAGGCTTTACTTTGACTTGCAAAAATCACAATAGTGCATTTCAGTGTGTAAACTCAAATTGAAGCTTAGAATTCACTCTCTGTATGCTCTGCTGATTTAGTTCAATATCTGCTTATGAGAAGAGCATACGATTTGACTTTTGGTCCCCTGACATCCTCGCCTCTGCTTCTGCTTTTGCAGTTAATACAGCGAATATTAATTTCTTTCTGCCTGCGGCTTTTTGCGTCAACATTGCTGGGGAAAATCCCAACTTCCTGCATTTATGTGACAGGGGGTTTCTCTCGTTTGTTACAGCTACCACAACAGCGCTCCTAATTGTACTGTAATATTGATTTGACACGGTCACAACCCACTGACTCTATATTTTGCAGTGCACAGAGTATAGTCCAGATAAGCTGACCTTCACTGAAACTGTTCTTGCTGCAGTTGAGCTTATAGTTAGCTGTATTACTTGAACCGAGTGACTCTGAGGTAATGCTCAGCAAATCAGAAAATCTCTAGAAAGAAAATAAAAGCGATCCTGGTGTGGCATGAATCCCCCTGGTGGCAGGTCTAAGTCAATGGCAGCATTCCAATGGTGCATTTTTAGGCTGTACCACATCAGTTCAGTGGGGGGGGTAGAGCAGGGGTTGCCATGGTGAAACTGCCTATGGAGCAACATTTGTCTGCCTAATGATGTGAACATGCATGGGAGGTGTTCTTACACAGGGGATGCAGATCACAACAGTTCATATACAAATAATAAAAGAAAGAACATGCATGTGGAGATAATCAAACATTAAAAAATAAGTGCAGAACACCACGTGTCTGGCTTTTATTGTGACCTTCTAAATGTTTTATAACCTTTGCTTCTGCATCACTGACCCACAGACCCCGAGTCTCAGAGGAAGCGGACTGTGCAGAATGTCCTTGACCTACGCCAGAATTTAGAAGATACAATGTCAAGTCTGCGGGGCTCCCAGATGAGCCATAGGTAAGTAAAATGCATATGTACATATATTGATAAAATTATGAGATAAATCAATTTATTAAAGTCAGTTTAAAGTGAAGGAAAACACGCTTAGACCCTGCTGGATTGATACATAACACAATCATGTGTAAACAGTTGTAGTGTGGCTGCTTACAGTGTTGCCACTCGGTGCACATCTGCCTTCCATCCGTCTTAGATGGTCCAGCTTTGTTTCATGGTCATGACTTCCTTTTAGGATTCCCTGTCCTTGTCTCTTAACGTTTAAGGTCCTCAATGTTAATTTGTTTCAACAACCATGAACCAACAAAAGATACAAGACATGTCTTATTTTCATATTGGATATTAAACTTTGGATGTGCAATAGTCTTGAATCAGCCCTCATTTATTTATATTTTGCTTCCATGGAGCCAGACTTTCTTGTAATTTTTTAAAGTGGTCTTGAGATATAGTTCTCCAGGCCTTGTAAAGCTTTCGTTTGGACATTGACAGCTTTTGTACTGGACAATTTTCAGAAGAATATTTTTTGTTTGTTTGTTTATTTATCCCTTTAGTTGGATATACTTGAATATGCAAAAAATGCCAAAGATAATAAAATATTGTATTATTGCACCACGAAGGTAATCCTTGGTGGCATATATGTGCATGGTGTACAGTTTTGAGGACAAAAGAAGAAGTGGCAGGCCTGAACAACTATCTACAGCAGAGAACAGTATCTGACAGTCATGTCCTTAAGAAATAGGGGAAAAAAAGGCTTAGGTATACCAAATTACACAAATACTGGACTGAAAATCAGTGGCAACAGGTCATATGGAGTGATGAATCCAAATGTGAAATTTTTAGTTCAAATCATTGTCAGTATGTATGGAGGAGGTCAGGAGAGAAGTAAAACAGTCAGTGTCTACAGATAATGTAACACATAGTGGAGCCTGTGTCATGGTTTAGTGCTGCATTTCACCCCAAGGTGTTGGTCTTATCAAGTACCAGATTTTGATCCAATATCATCTGGAAATCATCTGATTAGAAATTGCTTCATTTTTCAACGTGTCAGTGATCCTAAACACACTGCCAATAAAATAAAAGCATACCTTAATAGAAAGATACAGTCATGGGCTAGCCTCCCCAGAGGCCAGACCTCAACATTATTGACTTGTACAATCTGTTTTTGCCTTATGTGCTGCATTTCCATTTATGTTTGCACATGTTGAAAAAAAAAATGCTGCATCCCTTTCCCATTTTCTTACCTTCCTTCTTCTTACGTAATTTTAACACCAACGCCATGCCTCTATATTTTAAATTTCTCTTGGGTTACTGATGTCTTATGTCTTATCTATAACAAAGTTTTAGTTCTAAACATGTGCATCATGGCACTGATTACAAACTGTTATAAACTACCTGCAAAGTAACTGACAGAGTTACAGAGTAACAGATATGGAAAAGTTTAGCACTAATGTTTTCAGTTCTATCCATCCATTTCCATTCAGAGTCTACTTTGACTATCACAGGGCGATGCTATTCTGTCTCTTAGATGTCTAAAGAGGCTGTTTGGCCTAATAACTTAATCTTGTATAGTGATGGCTGCTTTTGTACCAGAAAGTTGAGAAGTGCTATTTTAATGTAATTGCTTTGCTCAACTTTTATGAAACATGTTGTTTAACAAAGAGTTGCGATTATAGTAAATACTCATTTGTGTGATTGCGCACAAAATTTTCCTTAGGCAGTTATCAAAAGGGCTTCAGTTAATCAATGACTGACCTGAGATTTTGTTAATGGCTACTTGCAGGACAGTCCTGTAATTTTCTCAGAAAAATTCTCAGCCTTCAGGTTGATGAATTATCCATGAACAATGGATAAAAATACTTGCATGGTCGTGGGCACTGCAATATTTATTTGGGTGACTCGGTCTATCTAGTTATGTAATCGACAGACACAGTAGACGCTCCTAGCCATTTGGAGGACGTTTCTAATTCTGACCCACTTACAGCAGAGAAAATTGCTTTTTTCTGTACACTTTACAAAATAAGAACAAGAGATGTACCAGGACTTGGAAGGTTTTTTTTTTTTTAATTGATATTTTCTGTGTGTGGTCCTGAAAAGCAAAGTCCTTGCTACCCTGGAATACTGCCTGTTACACAAAAGTAGTATATTGAAGAAACAGAGAGTCAGAGAGAGAAATGCTTTATACAATGCAACACAGAGATATTAATGTATCCATCCTTTAGTCTTGTTGGTTCTAAGCATCATCTTTTCTAGTTTTACTCCCTGAACATGATACAACACAACTGGTGTATGTAGGTCAAGAGCAACTGAATGCCACTGTTGGTTTCTTTGAAGAGAAACTCAGAGACAAAAGAGAGAAGTCTTCTGGGTGTGCTGTGCACATCTGGATTCTTTCTTTTATGTTTCTTTCAGGACAAGACTGTTAACCAATTGTTTTGAACATGTTTGTAAACCACCCTGACCCTCTCCCTGTGTGTCTTTCTAGCTGTGTGGACAGCAGTAATGTGGGTTATGACAGCGATGAAACCAACGCTCGCAGCATATCCAGCCTATCCAACCGCTCATCACCTCTTTCCTGGCGCCATGGCCAGTCCAGCCCTCGTCTTCAAGCTGGTGACGCCCCATCCTCCACAGGTGGTGGATACCAGGGAAGTAAGAGTGGTTCCCAGTACACAGCCCATACAATGCCTGCTCGCTGCTCCAGTCGACTCAGCAGCACTTCTCGTATTGAGCTCATAGAAAGTCTTGATGTTGATGATCCCGATCTCAAGTCTGGTTACCTGAGTGACACCGACCTTCTAGGAAAGAGCCTGCCAGACGATGATGACGACAACCTGGCTAATGGGTAAGAGTATTTGAAAATGAGAGCATGAAGCAATAGTTTGCTGCAGATGGTGCATACCGGTTTGTCCTCCATCTTTTGACTTTAAAAAGGTCAATAAGAAGCTCAGCTGCATTTTAATAAGTAGGCATTCTTCTTGAATTGCAGGACATTACCTCATACTATCAGTACTCATTTGTAAATGTGTGCATATTTTGCCAGTCAAAAAAAAACTTTCACAAAGGCAACTTTTCATGTCGTCATCATGAATTTGTCTTCGTTGCTGGAGCCTGATGTTGCTTGGCAGGCTTATCAAAGAGCTTTCATCAGCAATCTCTGCAGACGTCCTTGTTTTTTTCTTGCACTTTAAGGTCTTCTCAAACTGCCCAAGAGATTGTCTGAGCCTGTTTTTGCTGACCGTGTGGAAAGCTTCTTTTAACTTTTCTCTCTGAGGAGAGACGTTATCTGGGGCTTTCTCAGTTACACAGCAAACACTCCCTCATTTCTGGCAAATGTTAACAGTGTTGGAATCTTGAAAAGATACACAGTATGTACAGATGCACTAAATAGCTCTGATGACATATGTAGAAAGCTGCACCTGTGCAGTTTTTTTGCTCATCTTCTCACTCACTTTCCTTCTTCCGTGATTCCCTCATCTCACATTCTTTGTATGTCTTTATCTAATTCCCTCTCACAACTTGACAGCTGACAGTGAGCGTGAGAGAGAGGGGAAGAATCCAGGACACTTCTCCAGTGTAGCAGCTTTATCACTGTTGCACATGCAGTGGGACTTAAGCTCTCTGGAGCACTCCAAAGGCCTTGCATGCCAGGTCACGTTCTTACTATGTGCACTAAGGAGAAGAGAGGAGGTGAGGCACATTTTAGATGAGTAGAAATTAGAGCATAGAAGAAATAGATGCAAACTAGAACAGGGCTAAATTAAATGAAATTAACATGGAGAACTAGCTTCACAAGTAAAGAGTTGGTTTATTTGAAGAAGAGAGGTGAAAAAGATCAAACAGCAGAAGGCTGATAAGGTCAGGATTAAACAGGGATTATGGCAAATGGGTCCATTCCTCACAGTAACATACATGCACTAAAAATCCATTTAAATCTGCCCTGTATTTCTCCTTGTTTCTTGCTGCAGTAGCTCTGCTGGGGTGTTTTAAATTCATTAGAGAGGTGAGCATAAAGCCTCACCTCTGCTTTTTGACACCGCAGGCAGCAAAGATGCTAATCATTTTACATAACACTAGTTTTAGAATGCCTCATCATGCTCTCTCTGTATTAGGCCATCAAAGTCAGCAATCCCTAGACATGCTTTCAAGGTGACTGGAAGAACTCTTGATGGGAAAAACGGGCCCCTATAGAGCATTTGTACCATTTATACCCAAAGCGTGCTATGGATATGCCTTCTGTTATGTGTAATAACAGGTCACTCAGTCTACAAAACATACCAGGATATAGAAATATTGTGTGCTGTTTTCTCTCTGACCTTGACTAACTTTCATGCTTATACAGTAGTTGGAAGGTTGAAATCCTTCTAGTTTGTTGGCTTGGACGTGACTTTTCTGCAGGAATAATAGCGTGCTAGTGCTCTACATCAAGAATGAATTGTGCCACAGAAACATACCAACACCCTTTGGTGTAGATAACAAGCTAATCCAGTTTCTTAAGCGGGCGCTGCAGCACATGCTCTAATTTATTTATTTTTTTTTACAGTATTCTCTGTGATACATTTGCATTTACTCCACATCCCCTGTCACACACTTACAGTTCAGCTCATTGAGAAGCTACCAGCTCTTGAAAATAGATCAGGCTCCTCCTGTGTAACCATGGAAACCAGCTGAACATTGACTGTAAGGAGAGGTGCCATTTCTGCTTCCTTTCAGTGAAGCCCCAGTTTTACATTTTCATACAACATACTGATCTGAAATGAGCACCCATATAATCAGCTAGATATGAATGGCACATTAAGAATGTCAAATCACTAATGCAGTTGTAGTATGTAATACTTAGATCATGTATACAAAATTTTGAGGGCTCAAGAGAAATGGTCTAGAAATGGAAAACTGAGCCAACTGTAAAAATGATCAAACAAAAGGCATGTTGTTAAGACTAACTAGTCTAATGGTACTGCAGCACATTGGTCAAGGCGTAATGGCTATTGATTAATCCACACCAGAGAGCACTGCTTACATAAGACGTTCACAAAGACAGTAATCACTGCTACAGTGTGTCTTCATCATCAATAATCTGATACATAAGTCAGTCTCCTCATCAGCTCCAGCCTTCCTCAGACAGGAGAAGTCTGAGGAAAAGCTGCAACATGTAACCTAATCATAAGCTGGTTTGTCCTAATTTAATTACAAAGAAAGGATATATATACTCTCTCTAAAGACAAACAAGAAGATCTGGGGATATACAGGTACAATTGTGCTGCTTCCATTTGTCACCATTCAAATCTTAAGCCATCCAACAGTGCGGTGTACACCTACAGTTAATGAAATATTAATTATTTAATACTTCATAATCAATTTTTGTACACTGGTGAACTCTGTAGAACAAAGACAGTCTGGCAGAATTTGCTGTGATCTAATCCATTGTTTTTGTCAAATCACTAATACAAAGGAGATGGAACAGCATTATTCAATTTCTGAGCCATATAGGAACAATGAAGTCTACCATCTCCAGCTCACTCAATCCAGTTTATTTCAATTCACTTAATTTATATAGTGCCAAATCACAACAACAGTCACCTCAAAGTTCTTTATACTGTATACCCTAAATGAATACAGAGAAAACACAAACAGTCAGATGACTCCCTATGAGCAATCAGCTGGTGACAGTGGGAAAGAAAAATTCCTTTTTAACAGGAAGAAACCTCCATCAAAACCATGCTCGGGGAGGGGCAGCTACCTGCCATGACCTGTTGGTGATGAGGAGAGGAAGACAGTAGAAGAAGAGAGCAAGAGATTAATAATAACTAATGATTAAATGTAGAATGGGGTATAAACGCATGTATGGAAAAGGTAAGTGAAGAAGAAACACTCAGAGCATCCCGGAAAGCCCCCAGCAGCTTTGGGAGAGGATGCTTCCCAAATCCAAATTGGGAGCTGGTTCCACAGAAGAGAGGCCTGAAACCACAAGTACTGTGAGGTCTTTAAGCTAAGATGGGGCCTGATTATTCAAGACCTTGTATGTTAAGTCTTGAATGTGTATGTGTGTGTAATAAAGTTACAGGCAGACAGTTTGTTTTTCAGGTCGTTGTTATTTGAATTGGTGTTGGATATTTGATTGGCATAAACCAGCACTGGAAAAAAAAAATGTTTGCGCCCTTGTACAACTTTCTTCATTAGCTGGTTACTTTGTCTCTCTGTGATTTAGCACTGGCCATGTAGAGGTGTAGGCTTTATGTAAAGGTGGACATGGCTTACAGGTTGGAAAAGTGACGCATATCTTCTAATTATCCTCAGTTTCCTTGCTTTATAGTCTCACTTAATAGTTTCATGTGTTGTTTAAAACATCATGAGGTCATTTTATAAATTATGGTCAAAACGAACCATCAAGCAGGCTAAGCTTTATAGAAGCCCTACCTTGTGATTTTGAAGTTACTACCATATGGACACACATTCTCTCCCTGTTTCTTAGCCAAATCCACCCTCATGCTACGCATCTGGTTTCAAAACACTAAGATGGCAATCCTGAAAGCACTTAGATCTTGTGTTCACCTCCTCCTGTCCATTAGGTATAGGTAAAAGCACTGTATGTGTGTGTCATTGCGTAAATGAGACTTACAGCAGAAAGCATTTTGAGTGCTCAAAATTTAGTAGAAGTATAGGAGTACCAGTCCATTTCCCATTTATGCAAGTTTTCTTCTTGACTGTTCTCTACTAAAAGGATGTGTTTACATTCAGTTACAACTAAAATTGCCATAATTACATACAGTGTAATAACAAAATTGTACATCATTTTCCATTTTGCCCTCAGTAGACTCAGTGTCTGCTTGAAATGTTGGCTGGCAGTGAAGCTAACAAGAGTTTTTGTTTTTCTCATTTCACTAGCACTACTCAGGAAGTGAGTTGCTGTGTTTCAGCTTACATTAGTGTGTTGAGCTGGCTTCTTATTTAAGCTTGACCGCGTCAGGAATCATAAATGTTTCCTGTGGCTGCGTTCTTCACACCATGTTGCCAGTTTTTAACCATCATTTATATGATATCATCCCGTTAAAAGCCATATTTTGAGAGGCTGGTTTATGAGTGGACCAGTAATCACATTATATTGATGGTGGTTTTTCCGTATCTGGCATTTACATTATGACTCCTGTTCAGCATTCAGTATGATTTTTAGTGGTGTTGAGTCAGTTATGGTTGATGTTTTACAGACATTCAGCTGTAGTGTATGGGGGTGGCTGTGGCTCAGGTGGTAGAGCAGGTCATCTACTGATCAGAAGGTTAGGGGTTCGATCCCTGGCTCCCCCTAGTCTGCATGCCAAATATCCTTGGGCAAGATACTAACCTGAAGTTGCTCTCCAATGCATCCATGTGTGAATGGTAGTTAGAGCACTTAAAAAGCATAGAAGATGGTGCTTGGGTGAATGTGGCATGTTGTATAGAGCGCTTTGAGTACTCCGGGAGAGTGGAAAAGTGCTATATAAGAATCAGTCCATTTACCATTAGTAAGCATTCATGTATGCAAGCTTTTCATGTCTAATACAGATGCTCACTGAAGAAATTACCTAATGGGATGAATAAAGCCTAATTTTTTATATTTTCTCAGAAGATTAACAATTTGAAAACCTTAAACTGGAAGAGAAGAAAAGCAAATATGTTTTAACCTTTCGACTGCTTTCAAATTCTTTTTTTCTTACAGTAGAGCAAAGGGCACTTAAATTCAATAATGAGCTACTGATAACCACAAGAATCTGAGGTCACTGTTTTTTTTTTGGGGGGGGGGGGTTTAATATACAAGATAGAAAACGTGATGTACCTCACCTCTAATAAAACAGAACCATAAGCTTTTCATTGGCTAGGACACTCATTTACTCAACATTATCTCTGAAATTAGTGCTTGCATAAAAATAATACTTCTGAAAAACTGGTTTGACTTTTATCATTAAGCACAAGTCATTATTTGTTGCTCTTACACATCGAGTTGGCCATTCATTCTCTACTGCGTATCCTCTTCAGGGTCATGGGGGGGCTGGAGCCTATCCCAGCTGTCTTAGGCCAAGAGGCAGGGTACACATAGACACAGACAGACAACCATTCACACCTATGGGCAATTTAGAGTTTCCAATTAACCTATCCCCACTAACTGCATGTCTTTGGATTGTGGGAGGAAGCTGGAGTACCCACACAAACACAGGGAGAACATGCAAACTCCACACAGAAAGACCCTGGCCTGATGGCGGAATTGAACTCGGGACCTTCTTGCTGTGAGGCAACAGTGCTAACCACCGTGCTGCCGTAGTTGGCCATATTAGCTATTTTTTCAAGAATAGACAAGGAGGCTGTAAACACAATAAAATAAAATCAATACATCAAATACAGTGCGGCAAATACATCATCCAGCAGACACAGCCATCATTTGGAGTCGTAACTCAGTCAACCAGATTCATTTTGATCTGTCTGCTGCTTGATGATGGGCATGCACAGTTAGTTTATCAAAGCTTTTTCATTGAAGGGAGTTACTAAACCAAAGCAGTAAGCTCTTAAGTATTCAATGCTTTAAAGTTGTAACAGACACAGGACACTGTTATTTCTGTGATTAATTTATTTCCCTGCTTTGAACTATTGCTGATAATAATCATAAGACTCTAAAAAATGTTTATTTCTATAGATCAGAAGAATTTACAGCAGTGTTACAGCTGTTTGCAAATGTCCTGTATTATAAATGTATGCTATACAATTTTGTTAACATATAATATGTATTTATAATGTTATAATTGTATTATGGCATTTGATGTGCAGTACAATATCTTTCTGGCACAGAGCTGACTTAGATAAATAGTACATAAATTGAGCGGTTTTATTAGCAAATAGGCAAATTTATCGAACGTCGTAACCTCGCAAATAACACAATATCATTAAAGTTGGTTCATACAGATGAAATACTACGTAAGAAAACAAGAGAAACAAAATAGTTTATCTATTTCCGTTGTCCTGTGATAATGTCTTTCTTTATTACTGCTAGAGCAGAGCAGAGAAAGGGGGCTGGTTCAGCAGCATCACCCTTCTGATCATGCGGCAACATGGCTCGGGATGTGCTGCCATGGCAACCGTCTTCCACTGACCCAGTGATGGGGCTGCCTTGTGTGTCAGTGTGATAGCTGCTGATTTGATGTGTGTGCATTCTCTGCTGGTTTGTTTAAAATATACAGCAAGAAAGAGTGAAGGAAATATGCAAAGAAAAAATGAGAGAATGATCGATAGACAACGAGAAGCTGATGTAAAGACAGCATGATAACCACTTAGATTGTTTTATATCTGGTGTTTTGGGGGACAGGTGCTTGTATAAAAAGGCATTGTTTGTATTTCTGTTTGCATTATTGGATTAACCATGATTTACTATGACAATAAGTGTGGGAAACAATAATTCTTTTACTTTTTTCCCCCCTCTTAGGGACCTTTGGGCCCTTTTAAGTGCTGAATAGATGTCATTGCTATCTTTGCTTTACCATATATTGTGGGATAAAACCTTGGCTTAGTTTGCTCATCTGGCAATGTCATTTCCATGGTTAAAGGCTTGGCATGTGTGAAAGTGAGTGCAGTTTTCTAATTTTTAAAACATTTCACATCTTTGTGGAAACTATGTGTGTCAACAAGTACATTCTCTAAAGCACACAGGGTTTGCTGCAGTCCTCTGATCCTGGATAGTTGCCCATGCTAGTCTGCATTCAATTTCCCTTTCCTGACTGGGCTGGACCTTTCTATTGTCACCAAGTGCTTCCTCGACACTTGAGTCCTGACGTGTTTTTTAAAACCCACTTAAACACATTTGCTCCAGAGTTGCTCTTTGGCTTTTTGTTCCCCACAGGCGCTGCTGGTATTACAGTTTAGTGAGGCCAGCACTTGGAGTTTGTCATTTATGGGCTAGAGCTCAATAAAAAGGGATTTGATTTTCTTGATTCTGTCTACTACACACATTTTTAAGCTAAGTTAATTTGAATTTGTTTCAAAATGGTTAACAGGGAGGCAATAATGGAAAAAAAGCAATCTCCATTATACTGTCCTTTGTGTTACTGTTGAGTAGGACAGATAAATAGTGCACTCATTCTTCCACAGTCAGCAGCTCGAACGCATCTGGGGTCAATATGGAACTCATTCCCCAACAAAGGTCACTAACATACTGACTCCCCCAACACCAGTGTGCTTCCACCTTCACCATCGTCCTCAGCCATGTGAATAATGGACCATTACTGCAACACCCCGGGGAGGATGAATCATCCCTGTATCATGTCTGCGTGTGGTCGTCTGGGTGCACAGTTTGGATTCAGATGGTGTTTAAAACTCAGCCCCAAGTGGAAAATGTGATACCATTGCGGAGAAAAAAAAGTTTATGTATGTTTAAAAACGTGAATCGTATGGCATTTGTTAATCCATCATTCCCCACTATATGTATATTTTTTAGAGTGGGAGTTGTCTTATACTCCCCTGGTACACAAGTTGCATTACTCAGACAGTAAGCAGTTCAAGATCAGAGTTAAGTGCCATATTAATAAGAAGCTAAAAACAGAGTGCAGGACAACACAATGAAACAACACAATGTCATAATACTAGGATTTCCACACTATCAGGCTGTAAACGCGGCACCAAAAGAGACTGAAAGCCTCAGAATGAGGTGTGGTGTCTATATTGTTTGCTGTGTCTTTGAGGGGGAAGTTTCCTATGAGGTAGATGGAAATGGTACATAAATTTCCAGTCTAATAATCAGACGACGAGTACATTTTCTGGGGATCTGAAGAGATAGGTCAGCTGCAGTCTCTGAGACAGTCACTGATGCATCCCAGACCCATTTGCTTTACTGATGTGCGACTGCTCTGAGCCGAAGGCTGCCCAGTCCTATTTGCCTAGTTATGGTCAACCTCAATACAGATCAGAATTGGGAACTGTGAAGCTCAGAGATGCATAGCTTTTTCATCTGCTGTCTCGCTGAATGAAAGATATTTAAGCAGACATAAATCACTGAGCACAGTGCTGTCTTTCTAAAGCAGTTTCCCACATTGTACTTCTGAGCTGAACGCACACAACAGAGGAATGTCTGCTCTTTCTCGCCATCAAAGGTCTCAAAATCAAAGTCCTGCTTTTTTTCTAAATGCCAAGTGGTGCCTCATTTTAAAACACAGCTGCAGAACATGTACATTAAACTGTAGCCATAGCAGGCACAGCTTGAAATCATTGTGCCTCCTGCTGGAAATCAAATGGCATTGCACCACATTGCTGGACTCTCAGTTTTCATTCAAGTTTATTTCTATCAGTCTCTTTCACCATAACTGAGTTTACATACTTGGATACAGCGCAGTCTTATAATGGAAGGCTACCATAATGCTGCCTTCGAAATGGTTTGGTGGCCAAGAGCAAACGAACTTTGACATTAGTAATTTTGTTTTGACTGAATGAACCAAACGTCTACAACTAGTTGAGAATGAAAACCTTTCGAAAAGACTTCAGGATGTTTTATAGATTAAAATCAGTTGTTTACCTGTCCACATACTTTATGCCACTGATGGTTTATTACATTTTGTTGTCCCTCAGGGGGAAATGCTTACATGAACTCTTAATATGACACCCACTCAGTATTCAGTGATTATTTAGTTTGCTACTAAATTGGATGCCAGTGTGCACTGATGAATTCAAACTGAAGTGACATCTTACCACTGACAGAGATATATCCTTTTCATTTATTATCAGTTTTTAGTCTTGCACAATACACAGTTTACTGCACCAGAGAAATATGGAACAAATTATATAGATCAAATATCACAACGGTAGAGGTCGAATCCTGAAAATGGTTTTCTGCCTCAGTAAAAAAAAAAGGTGCTATGTCTTCTCACAGATGGGTTTAATCTGCACTTTATGAGTCCATAAATACTTGAATCCCAGTTGTGGCATAATTACTCAATAACTTTCCATGTAAGCAAATGTACAAAGGATGTTTCTTACACATGCCATTTGGTTATCAGTGCCGGACAGCTGTTACTATACAGCACAAACATGACTTCAAGGCTTTCTGGATGTCATCTTGTTTATTACCACTGTGGCCTGGCTGAGATAAACAGGGGATGTGAGTAACACACTTCTTTCTTGCACTGTAAACAGTTTAGATCATTTCACTATTCTAGGCAACAAAATAACCATCAGTGTTTAGCTATTAGAAAGTAAGGTTTTGAAGTAACCAACAGGTATTTAAACAAAATGTTTCATGTTGTTCGTAAGCAAAATTCAAAGGGCCACAGTCTGAGAAGCGTAGCTTCTTTTAAGTAGATAGAGTCGTGGATATGAAAAGAAGGGGACAGACAAAACAAGATTTTATCAGGTTTGAATCTCATTCTGCTAAAGATATTTTGAGGGATGCCTGTATGTCTGGGAGTCAGGCTGACGGTAGTATAGCTGTTTATTTTTCACAAAAAAGTAAAACCACTGTCCTTTAAAATTCCATTTAAGCTGGCTCTAAAATGTTCCCCAATGTGGAAAATTACTGTAAATATTTTATTTTTTTCCTGCATGTCCTAAATCTTTGTTTTTTCCACTTTTATTTGATAGCACATTTTGAAATTAGCAATGACTCATTGACACTTTGCATACATAGTGCCTTGCTACTACATTTCAAATATAAATGGTTTCTATTGGGCACACGCTGAACTGATTTTTAACTGATGATGTGGACAGGGTGTGTGGGGCTTTCTTGGTCCATAGAGCTGTTACCTCCTGGAGAGGTTTACAGAGCTGAGATCTGGTGAGATCATCACCTCTGCCAATGAGAGGGGGAGGGAGGCCTTTCAAGGCTACCCATGCCTCAGTGGAGGTCCTTGTGTCATCTGTGGGCTTGCGGTTGCACTCACAGTGATTCAAGCCTTACCTTGGAATGACTTTTTCCAACTAGGCCTTAGAAGTTAAACTTTTTGGGGGAAATTCATCATGATGATAATCTTCTCCTTAATGTAAAAAGGAAGTCCAAGTATAGAAATATCTGTTTACATGGTCTTTTTAAATTCTTTGTCCTTTTGTAAGTGTGTTTAAAAGATGTATTTCTGCTCTAAGATTGACTTTGTTTTCACTGAAGTCAGTGGATATGAGTGATTCTGAAGTTTTATATAAACAATAAGCACAATTCAGCAGTTGTTGGATACTAGAGAAAAGAGGGACTCCAAAACAAATTTACACCAAGACACACTTAATATACATTAAGATCCACCCTGTTCTCATGACTAAAATGGAAAATTTCCACTGGAACACGTCCTTGTAAATTAAACCAATTTTTTTTGAGCCAATCAATCAAAATTATACAAGGAGCTTGCACTGATTATTTACAGGACCCCGTGTTGCTAAAACCACCCTCTCAAATCTCCCTTCTTGTTGTAGGCCTAGTGGTAGTATATCTATAGTATGTAGCTAAGCTCATTAGAATTAATGCTACACAATACAGTATACTGTTTATGCTTCCATAATGGGTAAGGTTCATGCCATCCATCAGAGAAGGATTAAGAAAGGCTGCTCTCAGCCTTACTACCAATTATAGTTAGTGTCTGTTCATCGCACTGCATTTGGAAGAGGGGAAAAACACACAACTGAATGCAAAAATAGGTGAATCATTTATTGCTCTATGCAGTTGTGATTCCTGCATATTTTATTTTTGCTATTTAAAAAAATACTTTTTTGGCTTATGCAACAGACAAGAAATCTTTCGAGTCTGGTATTTAGTTGTTGTTGTATAACCACTTGTAAAATTGGTGAAAATTAATATTGTTATTATCATTATTGCTGTTGTTGTTGTTAACACATTCGATGCTTCTGATATTGATACAACAAAGTGAAAACTCATCCATCCATCCAGTGTTTATTAAAAAACAAAACCAAACAAACAAAAATGCTCACAGTAGGCTCTGCTTAAGTATAGCCTGCATTATCTTCCTTTATGACTCTAATGGGGATCTAATTAACAAAATGAACAGAATGTTGTATTCATTATGTTTGACGCTAACATAAACTCAGCTGCTCATCAGTGAAGGGTTTACAGAGGCAATAGGTCAGAGGACACAGGTGGTGGTTTTCCCACAGACGTGTAAAATCGGATTTTTTTACAACCAGAAGCGCCGCCCCTGCTGGTCATTAAAGTTCAAAGGAATCGTGAACTGGGTCCACTCTTCAGACCTTGCAGCTGTTTCCATCTTCTATAAACCCTCTCAGGTTTTGCCATGCATACCTGACTTTTAAGATGTCCTTTAATACTAGACGGGAAAACTCAAATTCATAGTTTAGAAGAAAAAAAATTGATAAAGGTACTTGGACTCATTGGTATCTTTTTTTTTATGGTAATTAGTACTTCAGGTGAAGCAGAAACAAAATCAAGTATTCGGATTACATGGGGCGAAGTAAAGGATTACACCACAGGGAGTAATTGGAGTTGCCATGACTACCACTCCGCTCCACGGCAATTGGTCGTTGTCTCGCTGAGGACTGAGTAGCTATCGGGGTCTCTATGATCTCCTCGTTCGTTTTCTTTCTTCTTCTTTTTCTTTTTTTTTGCCTTTGTGGGAGGGGGTGTTGCCTGAATGCTGAGAGGCACACTGCTTCTTTTCCTCTCGCTGAATGAGGGAACAGGGGTCTTTGCTTGCGGAGTGACTCTGCGCTCACTCTAAACCCGTACAAGTCACAAATGAGCGGGCGTGTTTTGGTCGGTAAAGTTCCACCGCTGCAGCCGGCGACACGAGCAAGGAGGACTTTCCTTTTGACTCCAAGGTAATTTATCACTAATATTTAATCGCCGTTGGTACATTATCTGCCTTTATTTGCCCCCGACTCTAATATTCTGTGTTTCTCCGCGAAGAAATGTAGCTCTTCATTGGATTTAAATTCTTCTCAGTATGACATGATTTTTGAGCAGCAGTGTAATAGCATAACAGTGTAATCCATGAAATTTAATTAATATATTATTTTTAGTCATTTGACTTTTGCCGTTCACCTGTGAATTTTTGCGGCATGAAGTTAAATGTCACGAGCAGACGGTTCGTATGTTTACATTGTTTTTGCAGCTGAAGTTGTAGCATCTGTAGAAAAACACATTTTTATTCTTGGAGGACATTGCAGTGCTGCTACCACAGCTATCTGTATAATGAAGGATGTCTTCACCACTCATTCAGCTACAGTCATGCTCTCTCCCAGGAGCCACATCATTATTCTTTTTTTTATGCCGAAACTTTGCAGACACATTGCCAAATTGACCTACAAGATGCTTCCTCCCTCCCGTGTGCTATTTAATCTGATATGATAGTTACAATATTATCAGAGGACGATCCCTGAGAAACTTGGATATCTTTTTAATCCTAAAAAAAAAAATTGATATATTTTTGTTTTTCTTGTTCAGTCTATCCGATTCACCAAAGGTTGTTAAATCTACTTCCAGCTCCAGACAGTGACTAATGTCCCCACCGTGCTCTGCCCCACCAACCACCCCTCAGTCTTATTAAAACAGAAGAAATATTCACACCATTGCAGTTCACAAATCACAAATGGGCACAAATCAGATATGCGTAGGAGTTGTGCCAGAGAAAACAAAATGTTAATTGCCATCCAATGTATGAAGTATGCACTACACTGGCCTACTCCCACCCTCTCCCTGTCTGGATTTTACCTCTGAGAGCAGACAGCTTGGCTTGTAATATCAACAGCCCACAGGCCCGCCTGCCTCTTCCTAGGCTGACATCCCTGTGGGGTTATTCATGGCCCCTCTGTCGCCCCTGACAGAGGAGGTATTGTTCAAACATACCACAAACATCTGTGCTTAATGTAAATCATGAAACTTTTCTCACTGTTATTCTTACTGGTATGTAGGAACTTTTTCTAAAATCCAACATTTATTTTATGTTACACTCTTGTTGTCAAGAGGTCACGTATCTGTGGCCACAAATCACTTTGCTAAAACACTGCTTTTATACATCAAAAAGCCTTAAAACCAGCACACAGTGTCAAGAAAAGCTTCTTCTCTGTTTTACATCTATAACTCAACTCATGCCATGTGTTTAAATCCATTCTGAATGTGTGTATAAACCATTTTTGTCTCCCTCTATTTTCCCGTGCAATTCCATGTTCCATGGCTCTGCTAATTGCAGACTGCAGACCCACAAAGAGCATTTTGAGCTCAGTGGGGAAACCAAAGAAAGGGAAAAGAACTGATTCAGCTCAAGCAGTTACTCTGCTTTTAAGAGGCATATTAATTTACCTTTTCCACTGTGCAACATTTTTGAGCGCCAACACAAATTTGATTACCACCTGTGGCTGCCAGTAGTAATGATGGGGAACGTAATTATACCAAATATGAGCTGGACTTGCATTTAGCTCTCTGGAGATACCGTTTTTAAGTTCACCATGGCATCATTGCTCTTCTAAAGCACATAAAATGGTTTACTCTTCAATTTTAAACTTCCCACTCAGATTGAACTGTTTTATCCTGTGATGTTTTGGTTGACTGAGAAGCTTTTTCTTGAACTGTATTTTCAAATATGAATGCACCCAGAGACCTGATGCCCAGTGACCAGTTTCTCTGGGCTGTGCTGGGACTGCCCATCCCTTCTGGCCTCAGGAGAAGGGCCAGTGTGGCAGCATCTGTTTCGAGGCTAGACGGGACTTCATTGAAGGCTGTTGGGAAGGGTCATGCAAGGTTTAGGAGCCTGTCACTCTGATTTCTGTCATCCTGCTTCTTTTGAGCATAACAGACTGTTTTCTAAACACTGAACTGTCAGTCGCCATACTTTTTATTTACCATGATTCATCAGAATGTCTTGAAGCTGCGGTGGAAAACTACAGAGTGCTGTTCCTAGCTGTGCTTTCATGACGATTTATTAAAATATGGTAAAGCTCACATTTTTCTGACTTCAAATTTACTGCCCAAACTGACCATTTTATTAAGATTGCTAGACTGGAGTTTCCCCACATGAGTAGTGGTGGTGTGTGTTTAAAAAGGTTTATTAGCTGCTGTGAAGATTGTGAATGGTGGGGTTTGTAGACTGATGAAAGTTTCAAAATGGGCATAAATTTTATGAAGTCAAGAAACCCAGGGAGGCAAATATTTGATGACGTCTCATGTTATAATTTGGCACTTTGTGGTAAAACACAGTGTTATGATACACAGCTTGTTTGATACATTTGAACTGTCACAGATTCTGGATTTGTTAAATTGAATAAATTGTAATTTGCACTTTTATCAAAATATATGGGACTTAACAAGTAGGCAAGGCTTTAAATCTTATTTTTGAAGTTCCTAAAGACAGTGTTGATGTATGTATACCATATATTAAAGAAATCTTCTGTATACAGTCCTGAGGAGTTGTTCACCATATGGTCTTGAGCTCTGATGTGTTCGTTAAATCAAAGCGGAATAGCCAAGTTGGAATTACCTGCTTGTTTAAGCATGTGGCCACCTCCAGAGACAGCCTGCTGAAGCCAGATGGACATATTAATGTTGCTGTAAGACTTATCTTCTCCTCAAACACAGAGTTCTGCAGCTTTTCGTGCTTTACATTCACACTTTCAGTGGCACATTTTTGCTAAGTGGTCATTCTGTCTGGTTTCAGTTGGGACGAGAGCAGCTCCATTAGCAGTGGACTCAGTGATGGTGATGGCGATGGCTCGGAGAATCTCAGTTCAGAGGAGTTCAATGCCAGCTCATCTCTCAACTCCCTCCCAAACACACCCTTGGGATCAAGGCGCAACTCTTCTGTTATGGTTAGTGAAATACTGTACCGGCCTGTAATACAGCATGTGTTCTTTCCCACAACTTATTTTGCTTGTAGCAAAAGATTGCTAAAGATTGCAGCTTAGTTTTTTGCTGAAACCATTTCAAAAGCCACACCATGTGATTTAGTTTGTTGTGTGTTAAAGGCAATCCTTTGCTTTGGCAGAGGCCACAAAAGCCACTACAGAGCTTACCTTGTCACGGTACACGCAGCTCTCTCCTGCTAGTCAGAAAAATGCATGTGGCTGGAGCGTTCCTCCACTCATGAATATTTTGGGGCTTCACTGTGCAATCATCATCATCGTCATCTTGCAATTCCTACTGGTAAAACTAGAGTTTTCAAATGGGTCTAGTTAAGGATTCACTGCATCTATCACCGAGCAGAAGTTCACTTGCTGAATTAGGCGACCCTGCCTGCAAAACCAGAATCTGAGCACCTAGTGTCATTGTGAGTGTCACCATTGAAGGGATCCCAGTTCTTCCACTAATACTGTACTTCCACCTTGCTGCTTCCCAAGGCTTTACTTATAACACTTTTCCCAAAGGAAGGCAACTGTGAGGATGCTATGCCTTGCCAAAGAGCAACCTGTAGTTAGTCCAGGACTGCTTATTTATTTGTATACTTGCAGCTCTCATATCTGAAGGCCTGGGAGATGGGAGTTGTCACTCCAAATGACACTGTGAAAAAATGAACGTGAAATATTAAGTTATGAAATTTTTATCAGGTCTTTTATTGATGTTTGTGAAGAAAAACATATTAGGTGCCATCCAATATATAAATACGTTTTAAAATATTACGTTCTTAAAGGATGTTCTGTTAAATTTGGAAAAAAAATGAGCATCAAATTTGATTTGGTTAAGCAGCTGCACATTCTACCTTTTTCATAGGTAAATGATGTGCTTTTACTTACTTAGAAATTGTTCTCTTGGAAGAAATAAACACTAGAGCTACTCAATGTGCCATCTGTCGCTCTATAACAGGTTAATATGGTGCCAAAAACAGCATGCCCAATTTTGCCCTCCGTGCTACCTCCTCAGTGCACCACATAATTTTTCTGTTGTTGTGTAGCAGTTGTTTTGCTACTATATAGCCCTAAATTACAAAAATAAAGGTTCAGGCTATCCTCTGCTGAAATATTTTCTTTTTTACTATCTAATGTGTTGATCTAACTCTTAAAGTGTTAAATCCTTGAACATTTTTTGTTCTCCTTTCTTTTGTCTCTGTGGGGTTTTTTTTGGTTTTTTTTAATCCCCTTGGGGCGTATCAGTTTATCTCTCCCTCCTTCCCACTGGAATGCAGCTCAGATGGGATAAAAATTACAGAGAACAGTCAATTCCATAGATAACACAAACCATGTCTGGTATGGCCTTCCTCTCTCTCCAGCTCCGCACTGATGCAGAGAAGCGCTCTCTGGTGGAAAGCGGACTTTCTTGGTACAGTGAGGATGGCAAAGGCACCCATAAGCTTGATAGCTCCAGCTTTGACTCAGGGAGTCTCAAGACAGAGGCACCAAGCAAGTGGAGAAAGAAGCCTCCAAGCCTTAGTGAAGATTTGGGAGGTAAAGGGGAACTGAAGAAGCCTCAAAGTTTGGGTCAACCAGGAAGTTTCAAGAAAGGCAGAAATCCTCCTGTGGGTGTGACCTCCCCAATCACCCATACCTCCCAGAGTATGCTCAAAGTCGCAGGTGACATTTTTTTAAAAACACTCTTTTTAAACTTTGCATCTACATGTATTTTGTCCTTAACCATTATTTCTTCTGCTTGTCTCATGTAGTAACTCGGTGTGTGGCTGATGTTTTTAAATGTTTATAGCTTTAACACTTATACCGTCTATTATCTCACTTTTATGTGGAGGCCAGCAGTCCATAGCAGTTTATAGAACAGTGGATGTGGGTTTGGTGTCAAAATAAATACAGAAGTTTACTCCTTAATGTAAGCTAGGCTATGATTCATACACAAGTTTAAATTCATTTCACTTAAAAAAAAAAAAAAAGAAAGTATCGAAGTATCGCAGTTTCAGTTCCAGACCTTCTATTATCTCAAAGTGTGTTACTGTACATGTCTGCAGAGGCACTGCCTTCCATCTGCAGCAGCTCATTTTTTTTAAATGTCCTTTAATCCCTAACAAAACAAGCCATGATTAAATAATAGCTCAGATTTGAGTTCCAGTAAGAACATTTGGCTGGCCTGCTTTTCATTTTAATTTCCTCAACCTAATTTTGGCTTTAAAAATAGTAAGTCATTAAAATTATATCCAGTTGTGTGTAATTTGGCTGCAGGTTGAAGGTGGAAAAAGTTCTCTCGGCTGATGTATTTTAAACCGTACACTATATTTGACAATGACTCCATAAGTTAGCTGTTTTAGTATCTGCTTTCATGATTGTACTGTAACCTGAACTTAAGCTACTTTAATGCTAAAGTAGGTAAAGTTAAAAAAAGAAAAAAAGCAAGTAGAAGAAAATATCTGGCTTTAACTCTTTTTTTTTTTTAAATATACCCTCTTACAAATATTTTAATTTCATTAGTCTTAAATGAGCAAATAAATTTAGTTGATTATATCCTTAGTATAAGTTTCAAAATAAGTGTTTTTTTGTGAGCCACACTAAACATCAAGGATACATAAAGGTTCTTTTAGTGCAGACAGATGTGTTTTGTTTTATCTCATCAATAATAGCGAAAATGACATGTATTTCTATTCTTATGTGGTTTTCTAGCCCATAAATATCCATCCACAAATAACCACCCATTTATTTTTTCGAATACTTTCTTCTGACAGGGTGCGATTATATTAAGAGGAAGGCTATGGTCATTGTGGCTAAAAGACAAATAGAACAAATCACATTCCCCCAAATTCCTGCTGCTTTTATAAGTATTTAGGTTATTTAAGTATTTAATGTCAATGTAACGTGTTCTTTCTTTTTTTCTGTCTAACTAGCACCAAAAAGTGAGAAGCCACTGGACAAATCCAAGATTTCCATCAGAACTGCTGGTCTGCAGCGTTCCCGTTCAGATGCTGGCAGAGATCATCATGGAGAGCACCGCAAGCCCCCATCAGGTCTAGTTAAACCCACTGCTGGAACCTCCTTTGGCTACAAGAGACCACCAACAGCAACTGGTACAGCAACCGTCATGACAGCAGGGGGTGCCACCATCTCTAGTGGCTCTGCTACTGTGGGAAAAACCCCCAAGTCATCTGGCATCCCTGTGAAACCTGTTGGAGGAGGAATACCCTCGGGTAGAAAGAACAGTTTTGATGCCAGCAGTGAGCAGAGCTTCCTGGGGCCAAACGCCCGAAACAGCATTCAGTACCGCAGCCTGCCCCGACCGGCCAAATCAAGCACACTTAGTGTGATTGGGCGCCCCACAACTCGCCCTGTCAGCAGTACAATTGACTCTAGTCTGTTGTCTTTGAAACCTGTACCCATAACTTCTTCAGGCCCCAGGGTTAAAGAACCAAGTAGCTCCAGCAGTAAAGTATCTAATCGAACAAGTACTGGCCCAGTAAATCAGACAGACAGAGAGAAGGAAAAGGAAAGGGCCAAAGCTAAGGCTGTGGGTGCAGACATTGACTGTGCTTCTCTAAAAGGAGAGGACACACTGTCCGAATCTACAGGAGAGTCTTCTGTGAAACTGCACGGCCTGAGACGAACTAGCAGCAGCAAGTACCCCGAACTGTCATCACCCACCACACCGAGGTTTGTCATTTTATTGATGTTCTAAGGGTTTTTATTTTCGTTTTAGTTCAATTCAGTTTTATTTATATGGTGGAAAATCACAACAACAGATGCTTCAGTGCACTTTATATTGTAAGGTAAAGACCCTACAATAATTCAAAGAAAGGAGAGAAAACCCCAACAATCATATGACCCCCTATGAGCAAGTGCTTTGGCGACAGTGGGAAGGAAAAACTCCCTTTTAACAGGAAGAAACCTCCAGCAGAACCATGCTTGGGGGGGACAGCCATCTGCTGCGGCCAGTTGGGGGTGAGTGGATGAAGAGAGGACAAAGACATGCTGTGGAAGAGAGCCAAAGATTAATAATAACGAATAATTAAATGCAGAAAGGTGTATAAACACATCATGAGTAAACATTATCATAAAGGAAAGTTTTAAACCTAATCTTAAAAGTAGAGAGAGTGTCTGTCTCGCGAATCCAAACTGGAAGCTGGTTCCACAGAAGTGGCGCCTGAAAGCTGAAGGCTCTGCCTCCCATTCTGCTTTTAAATATTCTAGGAACCACAAGTAAGCCTGCAGTCTGAGAGTGACGTGCTCTAATGGGGTGATACGGTACTATAAGGTCATTAAGATAAGTTAAGACCTGATTATTCAAGACCTTGTATGTGAGGAGCAGGATTTTAAATTCAATTCTGGATTTAACAGGGAGCCAGTGAACAGAAGCCAATATAGGAGAAATATGCTCTCTCTTTCTAGTCCCTGTCAGGACTCTTGCTGCAGCATTTTGGATCTACTGAAGGTTTTTCAGGGAGTTTTTTCGACATCCTGAAATAACTAATTACAGTAGTCCAGCCTGAAAGTAATAAATGTATGAACTAGTTTTTCAGCATCACTCTGAGACAGGATGTTTCTAATATTAGAGATGTTTCGCAAATGGAAGAAAGCAGTCCTACATATTTGTTTAATATGTGCATTGAAGGACATATCCTGGTCAAAACTGACTCCAAGATTCCTCACAGTGTTACTAGAGGCCAGGGTAATGCCATCCAGTGTAAGCATCCGGCTAGAAACGGCATTTCTAAGACTTTTAGGGCCTAGTACAATAACCTCAGTTTTATCTGAATTTAGAAGCAGAAAATTAGAGGTCATCCAGGTCTTTATGTCTTTAAGACATTCCTGCAGTTGTAACTAATTGGTGTGTGTTATCTGGCTTCATGGACAGATAGAGCTGGGTGTCATCTGCATAGCAGTGAAAATGTATGCTATGCCTTCTGATGATACTGCCTAAGGGAAGCATGTATAATGTGAACAGAATTGGTCCTAACATGGAACCCTGTGCAAGTCCATAATTAACCTTAGTTTGCAAAGAGGACATGAACAAATTGGAGTCTATTAGATAGATAAGATTCAAACCACTTCAACCCAGTACCTTTAATACCTACAGCATACTCTAATTGCTGTAATAAAATGTTATGGTCAGCAGTATCAAAAGCTGCACTGAGGTCTAGCAGGACAAGCACATGGAAGTCGGAGTGAATAGTGCTGGAAAAAAAAAGGGTAAAACTGAATTTTAAAAAATTTCATTTGGGCAAAAGGCTTTAAAATAACTGCATTCAGTACTTAACAGGTTTTTAACACTTTCAGTTTCCTTTTTCATCATCTTGTCTGTTATGCTTCAATCCTAGGATGCTGAACACTAAGTCTCTAGGTCGTCCTCCCAGCTTGGCTCATCTGGACAAGGTCAACTCAAACAGTCTTGACTCCTGTGTGACCATCCAGGACCTTCCACCCAAAGTGCCCCCATACTCCAAGCTCCAAGACTTGGCTAGTTCCCACACAGCTACCCGCTTAACCCCTAGCCCAGCACCAGTCCTTCATATTGATTCACCCAGCCCTTACGAAAGCCTGAGTGGATCACCGATACTCTACCCCAAACTGTCAGGCATGCACCGCAGCTTGGAGTCCCTGCCCCTCCAGATGAGCGTGCCCGCAAGTGGAAGGTTTGTTACAACAGACACACGTGATAAAGAAGAGAGGAGTACAGGAACCTGGGGGGCTGGCAGTAGGACATCCCTCACCCTCTCAGACAGGCAAGTGTCTGAAATATATAATGTAAACTGTGTCAAAACCAATATGTTTGTTAAAAAAAGGGGTTATGCAGTTTCTTTGTCATCAGTGTATGTTGTTAGAGAATTTCTGCTAAAGAATAACTCTGAACAGACAATTGGTTTTGTGTCCCTAGAGGAGAAAAAATGCTAAATACGTCTGCAACTAATTTGAAAAAGTTTCAAAGTTTAAAAAAAAAAAGACTCAAAACATTGAAGCAAAACATTGGACCAAAAAACAATTTTATTTTTCATTTTGCTATCATTCAGTGATTCCTAACTCAATTGGCAATACAAGAAATGCTCATTGGACAAGAATTCAGTTATAAAAATGCCCACTTGTCTTTTCATTAGAACAATTAGAAGAATTTGCATTTATCCTACGAGCAGCAAAACACAAAGCCCAGCTAAGACATTTTCTGTGTGATGGTTTGGCTATAAGTTTCTTGGCAGCTGACACACATTCCACTCATATTATATGTGCCTTTTTCCGGGAAAGGAGAGTCCAAGGTCTCATTTTGAAGATGAAGAGCTGCATCTATCACAAAATTTCTCTTTATCACGATGGAGATGGTCCAGATAATGTCCTGCCAAAGGAATGTATGTTTAGGCAGACCCAGATCACGTTTTCTGAAAATTGTGTTTTTCTTTTCTTTGCAGCTTGCAAACAGATCGGAATACCTTGCCAAAGAAAGGCTTAGAGTATGTCAAAACACTTATTGTCAAAGTGTCTATTTAAAATCATGCACTATTCTGTATCTTCAAGTAAAATAACCTTTCTTTTGCAGACGCTATGGCTCAAACCTATCAGAGAGTGAAGAAAGTAAACCAGGAAGACGACACTCCCACAACATAGTCAGCATGACAGAGAGTGATAGCCCCCCTCAGTGGCCTTCTCCCACCCGCACCCTCCACCCATTATCCAATAAGATACCTCTCACCAATGTTGGTGAGTTTATGTGTTCCATTTTGGCTGGCTAACAAGTTTTAAAAACCCTTCCTGTTTGAGCTTTAACATTAATGACACATGGGATCTTTCGATTAGCTATGCTTCTTTTTGTTGAGCATTGAGAGAACAGGGCTATGGAGCTCGTACTGAGAGAAAACCTTTTACAGTTGAGCAGGGTTAATACAAGTTGTCAATAATGCATTCTGTATTGTGAGTGAAGAAGTGTTGGCCAGATATTTTAAAATAGATTTGTTTTTGGTAATCTGAATTGAAATATGCCATATGAACACCTATTTAGACTTGAGTTTAGGTTCAAAATATGCTGGAGGTGAATGGAACAGGGGTCAAGTGAGGCTATATATATTGCTGATGTGTCAGTGTTGCCTTACACTTAGTCATCAGAATGAGAGTGTAGGACTGTTTTGTATGTATATATGTATCTGTGTGGAGCACTGAACCATACCAACTATCTGTTATGATAGTTGCCCCAATTTCCAG
>VVHJ01024640.1:40119-69727 GCA_015107715.1 Tylochromis polylepis
CAATTTCCAGTGGCACCCCAAGGATATCGCGGTCCAACAGCATAGGCCCCCCCAGTGATTCTGCCTGCGATCTCTATGGATCCTCCCCTCTGGGCAGCAGTATGTCCCTGGTTGACCGTCCAAAAAGCATGATGCGGTCTGGGTCTTTCCGTGAGCCGGGAGAGGATGGTGAGTCTGTTCGACTCTCTTCCCTGCAGGGGAGCTTCCCAATATGACCTCAAATGAAACAAAGCGGTCTGCTCATACTGCACACAATCTGTCTGTCTGCAATCTAAGCAGAATGTTTAAGGGCATAATCCATGGTCAAAATATGTACAAAACAGCAACATTTTAATCCTGCTACAACTCTTAGATAGTTTACAGACATTGTAATACACAGTCCAACATTAGGATACCCCTAACCTCAGTTTCTTAATAAATTGCTTTGTTTTTATACATTTAAGTATTTTGTTTCATTACAAAATTTCTGAATGAATTAAAACAGGATATACTTTAATTTATCTATATGAAGTAGGCTAAGTCACATACTGTTCTATATTTATGTTGTTTTTAACAGTCTTGTTACCTTTTGGATTTGAGGGAGCCTTTGACAATATTAAAACATATTTCATTTCTGGATTCTTCAGTCATTTATTTATAATTGTGGTCTATGATTATTATCAACATTTCTTCGTTACTTTGCAAATTAAAACTGCCTTCTGTGAAGCTCACTTTTAATATTAAGCTACAACTCTACCTTGTGTTTTCAGTGCATGGCTCTGTGCTGTCTTTGGCATCTAATGCTTCATCCAACTATTCCTCAGTGAGTATTTACAGTCTGTTTTTTTTTTTGTAGAATAAGAACTTTTTTTAGTATTAATCTTGTAGCATTGTGGTCCTTGTGTCTACAATCATCCGGAACGCTGTTGAAAATATTTCCTGTGTAGGATAAGAGTGCATTTCTCATTAGGAGACCAGCTTCCATAATTACAAGTTGTCAATTTGTTTGACATGGGAAAAGTTCTTGTATGCATTTGTATGAACTTAACTTCTGTCCAACTGATTCCTTAACCTCTTCACGAGCTGGTATCGGTGTAGTGATAACTATTTTGAGTTATATTTACTTTGGATGAGTAGTTTTAATGACTGCCCGTGAACTGAATCCTCTACACTATCCCTCTTGCTTTCGCCATGCTTTCTTAAGAATGAGGAGAGGATACAAGGGGAGGTAAGGCAAACACGCCATACATCTTCAGATCCCATTTTGCTTTTGTACTCACCATCTGTCATTTCCTGTTGAAATGGGTCCTGTCATCAGATGGTGTCATCAGTGTTTCAGAAAGTCTGAGATGATATCTCAGAAGCTCATAACTCAGTTCATTTTGTTTTATCTTTAATATTTTGTGTTTTTTAACAATACAGTCTAACATTGCACAAAGACAGCCACTTCTCATAAAATTCTCAGTGCATGAGACACATGTTGAAACGAGACTTTCTTCCAATTTCTGTTGGTGTAGAGTATATTTATGGATTGTTTTGATTGCTGTGGTGGAGCATTAACCTTCATATTACATCGTTTGCACATTCTTTGAGTTAACCAAACAAAGCAATGCATTTAACGCATTCCATTACTGCATTATCATTATCAAAGTTTGTGCTAACATCTTCAGCAGCTCTGGTTTTATGTCTGAGGTATTGTACAGTGCTGTGGCCATACTGTTCAAACTTGATTTACTATTTGTCTACAGCAAATCCGCAAGTTGAGACGGGAGTTGGAATCATCCCAGGAGAAGGTTGCCAACTTGACCATGCAGCTTTCTGCCAATGTACGTAAGCCTTACCCCCACCCCCCTCCACCCTCTTTTTTTGTCTGTTTTCTGAAGTTAATCTGATAATAACTTGGCCACATGACAGGTATTCTCTCAAAGTGCTCAACCACAAATGTAAATTCCACTTGTTTTAAGTCATTGAACTTTTGTCCCACAACCAACTAAAAGCAGGTGCACCCCCACTAGAGTTTTGTGAGGCTTATCTGGGTGTGTAAATCTTTGCTAATCTAAGAAAATAAAAAACTACATTAGTTAACTTTAATGTAGTCTAACTGTAACTCTGGCTTTTACTTAAAGAGAAGCTTTAAGTAGAAGCTTTAAGTTCTGTGTCCAGCATGGACACAGAACTTAAGATTTACCACCCTAATGGCACTTGGCACTTAGGCCGTATTACGTCTTCTCTCTCTATAACTGCTTTTTTCCCCCGCATTTATTAAAATTTTAATCTTCTTAAACAAAATCATGTAACCCTACACCCGGCTACTCGCTTGTAACTTTGTTTCTACTAGCTTTCCCATCCCAGCTACTTTTAATTATCTTATTGTACAGCTTGTGACCCTTCAATCTGCAGTTTTTGATCCAGTAGATGACATTCTTCTTTTGCACATGCACTAACAGGCTTTGCTGCTGACTAATCTGGATGTTTTGATGTATGTATGGGGAACGAAGTGTTTGTTGGTCTGTCCGTATGTTTTTTTTGTAAGAGGTTTTCGCTCTCCTAACACCGTTATCCCTCTCTTTTACAACCTGGGCTGCATTGACTGCTGGACTCACTGCTGCCCTCTGCCTGCCTCCCACTGTCCCGTACCTCTGGATGCTGTGTGTAGCAGCTAGGCCAGGTTTGTTAGTTACTTTCAGAGCACCCTGTCTCACTCTCTTGTGACATCTGACATGGTGGTCTTGTGTTGTGGTGTGGCGTAAGCCTTCCAATTTGAATGTTAATTTTCATTTTAAATAGAGCTACAACTAACAGTTACGTTCATATATTTAAAATAAAGCAGCTGATCTCAAAAATGTTGCAGCGCAGTTTTCTGAGGGTCTCTTTGTATAGTTAGACTTTCCTAACTTTGACTTATTTTTTATTTTTAGGTTTTAGATTTGTAGGTTAACATGAGTTACTGGCACGTCCTTCTGGTAGTGTAACATATTAGGTTTTCTGAAGGTCTGCTGCTCTTAGCCATAATTCAGTAGCTGACTGCTCTTTAATTAAGTGGTTAGGAGAGCTTTAAAAGCTTCTGAGGAGGTCAGCAGCAAACCTAAAGATGAGTCAAGCAGTATGAGATAAAAAATGTATTTTAAGTAGCCCTAAATGTATACCAGAGGGTAGTAACAAGTGGACTTTTGGACACGGATGGTATTCTAAAACAACTAAAAAATTTTAAAAAATCTGCACAAAGATGCTTGTAGAAGCTATTTATCGTAAAACAAAGAAAAACTCTTTCGTTATGATATCTTAACTAATTAAATGTGATAATGTCATCCGTTGCTTTTGAGGTTAACAAGGTTTGTCCCGTAGTGCTACATCCCCTTGATCCTTACCACCATTACCATAATGTCCTTTTTTATCTCTGACATCATCCGCAGCTGTTGACTCTTCCATCTCTTCCATCCCTTCCATCCTCTCCCAGCAGATGAAGAAAGCTATTTGTTTGACGTGGTGTGAGTGTGTGAGGCTGCAAATCGATTTGTTTCAGCTGGCGACTCATACCTGTCTGCTGTCTCACCATCCTTCACACACACACACACACACACACTCTCTCTTTGTGTCTTTCTCTCATAGGCTAATCTGGTCGCAGCATTTGAGCAGAGTCTGGCCCTGATGACAGCACGCTTGCAGACACTGTCTGTCTCCTCAGATCAAAAGGTATTTTGGCGATATTACAATGATGATTGAATACTACCGGTCTGTGACAGTCTCCATTTATTTACATGAGGAAATTTGATGAGAAAAGAGTGTAACACTAGAAGCATGCCATAAACAATCTCTTACATGACAGCCGAAAGCAGACAGAAATTACTACATAATCGACAAATAAATTCCAGTGATGTTAATCATAAACTATGCACTCTGCTCATTATGTTAGTTTTGTGAGTGAAGAAGAGACCAAGTTGCATAGTTGTCATGAAAATGAGATGTGAGTCATGATAGGATTTCGATGTTGTCACTCAACACAACCTGACATCCTTAGTGAAAGCTAAGAGGCATTCCACGGTCCTCGGTACAGAAAACTCTTGGCTCAGTTACTAACCCATCAACTAACATGACCACATACTGACGTTTCTTTAAGGACTCTGAGCTTACTGAATTGAAGGACACCATTGACATTCTGAAGGCCAAAAATACTGAAGCCCAGGAAATCATTCAGGGGGCCCTCAGTAATCCAGACGTTACACCAAAAGGTACAGACTGCGCTGTATGATATACAGTAGGATTTTGACTATCATATACTTCTGTCTCCATGGTCAACGCTTCTATTTTCTTTTGGGTATTCAGAGCTGCAGATCAACCGCCAGAACTCCTCGGAAAGCCTCTCCAGTCTTACCAGCACCACCAGCCACTCGAGCATGGGCAGCCTCAAAGAGCAGGAGGCCAAGAAGAAGAAGAAGAAGAGCTGGGTGAGGAAGCACTGGTCACTGACTAAATGTGTGCATAAGAAGTTCACCAGGAGTCCTAATGTACCGTCCTGTATGGTGTGCAGGACAGTATATGTTAGGAAAAACAAATAAATCCAGAGAGTTTCATACAAATCATCAGGGAACAAGATGAAAGTAACAATATAGGTATCAATTTTGGAGCTGAACTTAAACATTTTCTAAAATTAGATCAGTTAAATCAGTTAGCTATTTTAGTGATGCCAAATTGATCAGACTAACCAGATTCAGTGACTGTGTTGATAAAACCCAGTACTGGGTCTTTTATTCTTTTTGTGTCACATGTAACATCTGAAATGTATGGTGGAGTTATAGAATTATAATTGCTTATAATTGTGATTATAACAATACAGTTCAATGGTTATATGGATGAATATTGTAAATGGATGAGCATGTCTTGCTTTTTTTTTTTTTCTTGTTGTGTTGTGTCTTGTGTTCAGTCTGAAAAAGTCAGTTGTTGTCCTACTTTACGCTCCTGCGTGTGTGTGTATGTGTGATTCGCCTCCTGTCCTGTTCCATCTCTCTTATTAAATATGACTCTGGTCTCTCCCTCATGCTGCCCCGCTTTTTTATTTTAGGTCTTTGAGGTGAGTGATGTTGCTACAATAAATAAAACTCGAGCCTTTTCCACTCCAGCCTGCATGTGCTTTGAGTCATACTTCCTAAATGTTGGGAAATCTTCTGTCATCCCTGTTTTTTGTTTGTTTGTTTGTTTGTTTGTTTTTTAATCATGCACAGTTACTGTATGATTTACTCATACTTTATTATTAAATGATACAATAATGATTATTCCTACTGATACAATACAATAAATAATAATCCATTTATTGTCTGTTACAATTTTCAGAAACTGAAAACCCCCAACATCCTAAATAGTTTTATTAAACTCAGTTGCTGTAAATCTAACATTTCACCAACTTTATTTTTGTTTTGGAAATTTATATTTGCCTCCCTTTTGGTTTTTTGTTTTGTTTTTTAAAAAAGCCGCATTCTGAGAGCTCTCAGGTCGTTACAATCACTTTATAAGAATTTCTTTTCAACTGTCTTTTACTTTTATTCTTTTTTTTCCCAGGCTTGTTACTTACTACATCTTGATTTCATGTGTTCTCCCAACAGTTACGCAGCTCATTCAACAAGGCTTTTAGTAAGAAGGGCTCAAAGCCAACTGGGCCGTATGCTGACATTGAAGAGATCGCCACCCCAGAATCCTCAGCACCTTCCTCTCCCAAAGTCAACCATGATGGAGATAACCCTCCGGTGTCAATGAAATCCTCAGCCTCTGCATCATCTTCAAGGTACCGTACAAGAATTTTTATCATTGTTCTATTTATATGCATATCAAATAAGGAATTCAATCACAGTATAAATGAATCAAAAATTCTTGTAGATGTGAAAACAGATTATTATAGAACGCTGTAAAATTGTTGTTTTCCTGTCATTCCTCTGATCCCTGCTACAGTACCGTAATAATAATTTTCCCATCATTTCATTGGCTCCAGACTCTCTGAAGGGAGCGAGGCAGGCGATGATAAGGTTGTGACAGACCTGCGCACAGAACTGTGGGAGAAGGAGCGTAAACTGACAGACATCCGCCTCGAGGCTCTGAGTTCGGCCCATCAGCTGGAGCAGCTGCAGGAGGCCATGAACAACATGCAGGTATCTGTGATTTCGTTTTCGTTTTTTGTTCGTTTTATCAAAAGGTTGGCCTCGAAGTGTGTTTTATTCTCCAGCTGGATGTTTATTTTATGAAGAATTTTGTCTAGACCAGTTGATTTGTTTTTGTAAAATTTTTAACTTTCAGTGTTTTGTATTTTGCAATTGGTAAACACTGCGGTGATTTGTAATTTTTTTTAAAAATGTTTTCATAGAGGACAATCGAAAACCTGAAGGCTGAGAACAACCATCTGAAGACAGGTACTTTGTCTCCCTGTCCATCTCCTGGACCTTCCAGCTCTGTTTCACAGTCCTCAGGTCTCACTGCTCTGGGAAGCTCATCACCCCGACAGTCAGTAGCCATGCACATGCCTAAAAGCTACAGCAGAGGGCTGAGTGAGGGAAGCAGCTCAGGTACAGCTCAGTCTTTGACATTTATATTTATAGAAGTCAGAATGCAACAATGAGTCAGATAACTGGGGATAGTACTTGGATTTAAAAAAAAACACAACAGAACAGTGAATTAGGTTTAAATTTTAAATAATATTTATTAAAAAGATGGAGCAACCAAATTTATTTGAAGAAAAATTAAATTTGATGTAATTCAGTATCACTGAAATCATTGGATTTTCCAGAATCCCTATAATTGCCTCATGCCATTTAGAATCTATATGCACATAGAGTAATTTCTGATAACAATACAAATTTAAGTTAAGGTGTCAAGGCAGTCATAATCCATTACTTGTTTGTGTGGTCATTTAATACACGGTGACGTAAAAAAGCCATGCTTTTAATTCAAAGGTCAGAAGTCTATAAAAAATATGATCCTATGATCTTTTAAAATTATAGTTCAACAGATAAAGAATATAATGCAAAATTAACACTGCTTGTTTCAGCTTGTGTTGCAGATGCCTCATGAGTTTTCTTTTCTCTGGTTATGCACTCTTTGATTTACTGCCTAGCAGACATCCACACTGCAGATTCTCTCAGCCTTTCCTCACAGAGAGACGACCATCGTGTCAGGGTCGTGGTTTGTGTTGCAGATCTACGTGTCTTTAAAGATGTATGTTTTTGTGATTTGCTTTTTCTAAATCCTTCTTTTCCTCTTAAATTGCCTCTGTCACCTGTTAATCACCTATTAACTTCACTTTGTGTCAACAGGAGGTTAAACAGCAGGATTTCTTTGTCGGCACTGTCAGAGTGAATGGCAGGATGGATTGGGTCATGCTTGACTCAGCTGTCAGTCAGGCTTTTAAGGTGAGAGATCTTGACTCACTGCAGCCTGTTAAAAAGCTGAATGCAAATTTGAACCATGCTTACATTTACAATTCAGCTGTCACATTAACTTTAGCATCAAGAGTAGCATCAAGATTGCTGTTCAGAGGTGTGAAATAAGACACAGAAAACATACATACAGGTGCTTCTGAAAACAGTATTTAATTCCAAAATTCATATATTCTACATTCACATAAAGTGAAATATTTAAAGCCATTTTTGTTTTAATTTTGATGACTCTGGCTTAGAGCTCATGAAAATTAGAAATCCAGTGTCTTAAGTTATTATGATTTTCCCAAGATCAATCAAAAAGAATTTATAGTACAGAAATGTTCAACATCTGTAGTATCCTCATCATGGACCAGCAACCACCACTAAAACCAGCAGATGACATGGCACCCCTAATCATCACAGACTGTGGAAGCGTCACCCCGGGCTTCAAACACCTTGGATTCTCTACCTCTCTACTCCTCTTGTGGACTCTTGGGACTTGATTTTTAAAATGTAAACAATAGACAGTAAATTTTTGAACTGTAAAATTTTGGACCATTAAGCAACAGTCCAGTCCAGCTGCAGTTATAGCACCTTTTCTGAAGATATCCTTCTTGATGCACTAACGCCAACCTCAATTCACTCCTTGTGAATCTCTCCCAAGTTCTTGAGGACTGTTGACTTTTTCAACAGTTCTCTCAAGACTGAGGACATCCTTGATGGTTGTACACCTTTCCTTACCACCCTTTTCCCTTGCAGTCAACTTTCCATTAGTATGCTTCAGTACAGCCTCTGAAGACAGTCAACCTTTTAGCAATAACTTTCGCTAGGTTACTCTCCTTGTGGAAAATGTCAGTGATCATCATCTGGACAACTGTCAGATCGGTAGTCTTCTGCATGATTGTAATTGCATGTACTGAGCTAAAATGACAGGTACACAGTATTCATACCATTTTAATAGTACTTTACTTAAACTTGAATTGAAATATTCTAATATTTTCAGTTATTTTTGAGCCGCATCTGTAAATGTAAAATTAACTTCTGAGGGTAATGGGGTTGAAAGATCATTCATTTTATTTGTGTGGTGGTAATCAAACCAAATGTGCTGTATGAAGGAGTGCCTCTAAAACTTTGTGACGACAAGAAGAAAAATATGTACCGTATGACACAAAATTACAGTTTTCTTTACTTAGTTTTACTCAGTTCTGCTTTTCTTTCCTTTTTTTTTCCCAGGTATATGTAGCCAAGGTGGACCCCACCTCCAGTCTGGGCCTGTCTACAGATTCCATCTACAGTTACAGTATGGGCCACATTAAGAGAGTGCTGGGAGGAGAAGCTCCTGAGACACAACCCTCTCGCTGCATGTCACGAGGCCCCAGTGGCATCACAGTGGCACTGAAAGGTTTGCAGAAAATGTATTGCTAAAGTTTTACTAAATTTAAGATGTGTTTTATTCACAGAATTAGAAGTAAATTCATTCATATTGAAATGTAAAGTTTGGAATTCAACATTCAGACTTCCTGGCTAATTCATGATGATTTTTGTATGAGGCTTTTTTAGCTTGAGTCAGCTTCTCTACAGTCATTTGTGGTCAAAACCATTGAACTGCGCTGTTCTGATCCTCGGTCAAAGCAACTGATGAGGTCATTATTTCTCCCCAAACTTTATTTTTTTAAAATGAATTCTTTTTGACAGTTGTGACCTGAAATATTATACTCTCATGTTATCCATATGTTGGTTCCATTCAAACACTGAATTATATTTAAGGAAGAACTAATTAGAATTTAATGGTCAAAAGTGTTTGTTTTGTTTGTTTGTTTTACCCCACAAAAACGATTTGTTTGGCCTTAATACAAGAATTCAAATGTATGCATATTATAACAAAGTTGAACAAATATCAAATAGAATAAAATGATGTGATTTATATCTAGAAGGTCAAAGGTGATGTCTACACAGACATAGAAGTAAACAACAACGTGACCTGTTGTCAGAGGTTCACTTGGTTGTGAGCTTAGCATTATCACTAGGATTATTTATTTGAGGTATATGCATTTTCCCTTCAGCACTGTTTTGTTGTGTTGAGTAGCACATATGTTGAGCCCATTAGTGATTCTAAACCAGAGTGATGATCGGTGGGAACAGTCATGGTTCGGTTTGGTGGTTGACCCTGCTCTACCTTCGCATGCAGGAATGTGAGGAGCCAAGTGCTCGGAGAGCTGGGAAAGCAGTGGCAGCCCAGACAGAGCTCTGAGTAACATGATCTCAGGGCAGTCAGGCCCAGCTGGTCAACCAGCGTCAGACACATGGATAGATGTTAAGGAAGATTGCACTTCTGCAGGCTGGGGGATGGGGGTGCAAAGACTTCCTACACTTGATGCAGAACTATTTTCAGAGTGAAATGCTTGAGCTCTGTGCTGATTATGAAGGACGTGCGAAGTAATATAAATCTGTTTTCACAACATCTTCTGACTGGAGCCAGTCCTGTTTGTAATGTGAATTCTTTCTGGTATAAATATTAACAGAATTCCAATCAAGCACTTAAATATCATGTATCAAACTGCACTTTATCACCAACTCTGATACGTCTTATGTAATTAGCAGATAGTCATCAACTTTATTGTTTATTACAGCAGTTGATCATGCAAGTCATTCATTCTTTCCTTCACTATGCTCAGGTTTGAAGGAGAAGTGTGTGGACAGCCTGGTATTTGAAACTCTCATTCCCAAACCCATGATGCAACACTACATAAGTCTTCTACTCAAACATCGTCGCCTAATCCTGTCTGGGCCGAGTGGTACTGGGAAGACGTACCTCGCTTCCCGGCTGGCTGAGTACCTGGTGGACCGCAGTGCTCGCGAAGTCACGGATGGCATTGTGGTCACTTTCAACATGCACCGCCAGTCATGCAAGGTAACAGAAACTGATGTTTCCCCACAATTCTTTTCTTTTTTTTCAGTTTGTTCAGTCTGTAACAGCATGATTTTACTCTTATCATCTTGTATTACAATCTCTATCTCTTTCTTTGTAGGATCTGCAGCTTTATCTTTCTAATTTAGCTAACCAAATAGACCGGGAAAGCAGCGCAACAGAAATACCGTTGGTGGTTATTCTGGATGATATTCATGATCCTGCTTCCATCAGTGAACTTGTCAATGGTGCTCTGACCTGCAAATATCACAAATGGTAAACTTCCTCTCCATGAATACAACTTGATAAACCATAATTATGTAAGTGCTGAATGTGGCCTTAACTGTACAATATTGTTTAGCCCTTACATTATTGGAACAAGCAATCAGCCGGTGAAGATGACTGCAAACCATGGCCTGCATCTCAGCTTCAGGTTGGTTATAAATAAAGGCTTTTGACCATGTAACTAATATGTAGCAATAACTTGTTGAAATAATTAATGCTGGTTGAACAATTTTTGCATGATTCATTCAATAATGCTGTCCCAGTACTATAAGTTAGAGGATAATGATAGCCTGCCAAAAGTCAAAAGACCAAAATAAAAAGACTTTATAAATATTAGTTCTGATGTTAATGGTGTAAGTGATCAAATGTAGTACTCAGTAGTAGTTTATAAAGAATGGCCCATTGCTATCATTTTAACATCAGCTATAAACTACAATGTAACTAATGTTGGTGTAACTTAAAGGTAAACCAACTTAAATATTGAAATATGTTGTTAACAGACTATTAAGTCCGGTGTTGTGACATGCAAATGCTTTTCATTGTCTCAGGATGGTGACCTTCTCCAATAATGTGGAGCCAGCCAATGGCTTCCTTGTGCGATATTTGCACAGGAAGTTGATGGAGTCCGAAGATGAGAGGAACTTGACCAATGAGGATCTAATCAGGGTGTTAGACTGGGTTCCCAAACTGTGGTATCATTTGCACACCTTCCTAGAGAAGCACAGCACATCAGACTTCCTCATAGGTATGAAGCACTTGAGAGAGGATAACTTTAGGAATGAAGAAACGGGTTTAGTTGTGACGTGATGGTTGTTGCTGTATCCTCACTCTTCTTTCTCCCATTTCCTCTTTAGGCCCTTGCTTTTTCTTATCCTGTCCAGTCACAGCGGATGAGTTTCGATCTTGGTTCATTGATCTTTGGAACCACTCTATTATACCATACCTGCAAGAAGGGGCCAAGGATGGCATCAAGGTGAACCACTTTAATCGTTTAAAGTGATCATTTTTAATCAGCTTTTATGGATTAGGTCAACCATAACAGCAAAAAAATTAAGTGTTTCTCGTTTGAATAAAACTTAGTCAAGATTCATTTGCAGTTTGATTATTCTCTGAAAGGACCATTAACTTCCCTTTCATAGGAAATATGTGGCCTAATTTTACTTTGGTGCTATGTTGTGACTTCTCAGGTCCATGGCCAAAAGGCAGTATGGGAGGACCCAGTGGAGTGGGTGAGGGGCACCCTGCCTTGGCCATCTGCCCAGCAGGACCAGGCAAAATTGTTCCACCTACCTCCTCCCAGCATCGGCTCCAGCAGCCCCTGCCAGCCAAGTGAGGAGAGGCCTCACAAGGAGACTCCGCCCAGCTCCATGGAAAATGATCCTCTGGTAATAGAGACTGTGTCCCAATACTTTATTTCTTATCTATTTCTTAAACTGATCTGAAAACTGCAGAAGTTCTAATTTCCCAAATCTCTTTCCTTTTTTATAGATGGCAATGCTTTTGAAACTTCAAGAGGCCGCCAATTTCATTGAATCGCCAGACAAAGAAGACCCTAGCCTGCCTAAACTTTGAATACAAAGCTCACACCTAAACACTTAGAACTCCAATTTTGTAGTTTTTGCTTACTGTACTGCAGTGTATGCAGTGCATATTCAGGAACAAATGGACCCTCAGAAATGGTTGTGGGGCTATTAAAAACCATCATTCCTGCAGGAGAAGTTTGAAAATATGACCTATTAAATCCAAATCATTTTAACCCATACAGTATTTTCAAAAAAAACTGTTCACAAGTGTTAAATGAAAAGCTATGTTCTCTTAACTATATATTCAAGAATCACTTCACATAAATCAGATATCTTTACCAGTATGTTAGCCCTCAGTACTTTTAGATTGGTGCTAGTGGATTGTTAAGAAGTCCATCAGCTCAGCGCTTCAGCTTCAGGGGACTTCTGCAACAAAACACACGGTCAATCCTGTTTTATGCTCAAGGGCGTCATGGGATATGAAGTGTTTGTCAAAAAGAGCCATTGGAAAAGAGTATGACAGCATCACAGATATCAGTCTTTCTTGCAAAGTTATTTGGCACATATCTACTGTATCAGTCTTTGAAGGCCAAATCTTACATATATGCAATCCTGAACTCTACAGCCCGAGCAGGTGAAACTTATAATATGCCTTAAGAACAAAGACATCAATGTCACCTCAACTTAAGCAGAATATACTGGTGCTTTTATCAATATCATCCTGAGACAGTCACACCCTAAGCTGTTTCTTCAGCTTTCTATATTATATATTACAATTCATCGTGGTTACGTTTCACAGCAAAAAAAAAAAAAAAAAAATTCTGAACACTCAAAGATAAATTTTCAAAACATAATTTTACATTTTCCCATCTTCTTTATCATTTTCATAGTTTGAGTTAAATCTGCTGTCATACTCTTTTGCATAAAACAGTGATGTAAGTTCATCACTTTGCAGCTGCACACTTAATCTTGTTTTAGTCACTACTTAACATCAAACAAGTAGTGCTGCCAGTGTTGCCATATGTATCAGGTATTAGATACTTACTACACAGGGATGATATAACTTAACAAACAACCTCTAATAAAAACATAATGAGTAAATGTTATTTAAATCCAATTCAAGATTGTTTCTCTAAAACATTTATGTAGGAAAAGGCACATCTATTTCAAGTCTTTCCCCAAACATTCAGACTAGTTACTGTGTATATTCTGTAAATACAGTCAGATTGCATTGCAGTTACTTTATCTACATTAGTTGGTGCAAATATCTAATACTGAACCAAATACTGTACTTTAATCATGCATATTGACTGTCAAGTTAGGGTTTTAAGTTCAACTATGAATGTATAGAAAACACCTATACAGCAGCCGTATAACAGTCATGTAGGAGGTGCTTTTAAAGGAAGCCTTATCAAAGTTCTGCTGCTGAACACTTTTAACAATGGCTGAGCAGGGTGGCTTTAGAGCTGCCTGTTTCCGTTTCATTTTTTACACGCTTCACAAACAAAAAGAACATTTTCTCCCCACTCATGCTTAATTTCATTTAGGTACGGTACTCATGGTGCTCTTTAAAAAGTCCCAAACTGTTTTAGTGTTGGATAAAAGCTGTGTAGATGTTCTGGGTAGGTTAGCAAAACGTTGTCTGTAATTTCTGTCAAACACAAAAGAATTATGAAATATATTTGGAAGAAAATTTGTGACAGTTCATAGGAGATGTTATTAAAGACATTCTGTAGTGGCTGAAGTCATGTGAGCTCTTATATGGTATATACCCGAGTTGATGTCCTGCAGTATTTACGTTTGAGAGGATTTTTGGGCACATGACGCAGAATCAAGTAGTAGAGAATGCTTATTCCAAGGCAAGAGTAAAAATCAAAAGATTTAAAATGCTTTATGAATAATTTGGTGTAGATATGTGTAAAGAAGCCCCCTATGGAGTAAATGACAGATAAAATATATTGTTGTGCAAGTGGTGTTGAAGTAATTCATTATCCCCAACATTTCGGTGCTCAGACTAAACTTCACACGAAGTAAAACCCGTAAATGAATGTTGGATAACTTAAAGACAGCTCAATAAGAAAGTCTAAAACTATGTCTGACATGCTTCTTGCTTATTTGCTTTATTGCACTGTTTGCATAAGGCTGGTTTTAAATATTCAAGCTAATCTGCAACCCTTACTGGTCACATGCAAACTAAAAAAAGCTGAATGAAGAAAAGACATCGAAGAGCAAAAAAAGATGTCAAACGTCTGGGACTCTTACCCTGACATCATGCTGACTTTGATTACTGTAAATATGTCAGGTAGCAGACTGCATTACCAGCCCCTCTCTGATCTGTTTTGCAGGTTAACTAAAGCCATCAACTCCAGCTTCTCATTCACTGGTTGTTGTGCCTGTTGTTCTGTGGTAGCTGTGATTTGTGTTTGCTTACTAGTGTACTGGGACTATGCAGCAACTTCTAGTGGTGTTGGCAATCAGCAATGATGAAATTCACAAACGCTGTGTTTTCATACGGTTGGGCTTTGAGTTCTTAATTCGGACCAAACTGCACCACGGGATAAAAGTGTCAGCTGGAGATACAGAGCCTTAAAGAGAGGAGGATTTGTTTGGTGATACATTGAAGACAGGGTTCATAAGTTCAGCTGATGTGTCTTGTCCTTATGAATGGCAACTAAAGTAATGCAGCTGGACTTGTAAATCGTCAAATGACAATAAAGAAACGACATATAAAAGCAATTCAATTCCAGTTTATTTATATAGCGCCAAATCACAACAGTCCCCTCAAGGAAGATTAAAAAAAATCAAAAGATGAGGTGGCAATAGTTTGCAGTTAGTTGGCATTAAACCAGATGAAAAGATAAATCTGACATCTTAGGCCAATACATGTTGCTGAATAGTCATATTTTTGCAAAGCTTGTTGTGGACTAAGATTTCTTTTAAAAACTGTTACGCTGTACGCAGTGTCACTGATGTGCAAATGTCAAGGGTTTCTAAGTGTTGTAAATGCATGTAAACTTGCTGTGTGATGAAAAAAATGTTAACATTAATGCATTGTTTAGGAAAATCATTGATAATAGATAATAATGTTTCCTTTTTTTAATACTCAGATATTTGATATTTCTTTTTTTTTTCTTTTTCTAAAGAATCCTTTGTAAAAGTTAATTTCTCTATTTTGTACAGAGCATCATTGTAAAGATTGTAAATATGTCAGCATTCTGGATGCGGCAACAATCACTGAGGAGAAAAAAGTAAATCTGTGAGAGAAAGATATATTTCTTCAGAGTTGGGTCCAATACATGGATAAGGCATGCTTCTGAAGGCTTTCATCCACTTATCACTGTTTGTTGGAATTAATAAAATACATGTTATATTTATTCTGTTGCTTCTTGTGCCAGTTGACAAGTGTGACCTGTTAATAGGAACTGCAATAACCATTAAGTAATAGAGTTGATATCAAATTCATTTAAAAAGTCTTTTTTGAAAAAAAAAAATCAGTAAAGCAGTTAATAATGTACAGTGAGTGTACATTGAGTGGGACAAATTGAGTGGGGTCTGAGTCATACATGGTGTCGGTATCTGTTACATGTAATACATTAGGGGGCGGCGTCTGAAAGTGCCGAGCGATATATAAGCCTGCCACCCCCGCAGGAATGATGGCACTGGATACAGTTCGAAGGACTTAAACGAGTTGGGAATTAGCTGCCATCTCCAACATGCCGTCCAAGCCTGCCCCAATCAAGAAGGCGGCTAAGAAAGAACCAGCCAAGAAAGAGGAGGCAAAAGCTCCAGAACCCGCCCCGGAGCCCGCTCCTGTGGAGGCCCCCCCCGCTGAAGCCGCGCCTGCCCCAGCCGAGGGAGAGGCGCCTGCTGCAGCCGAGGGAGAGGCTGCGCCACCTGGTAATTATTCGTGCACAGCAGTGTCTGAAACAGCACACGGGCCCACCTTTAATCATTTTTCTCGATGGCTGAACGTCTGATAAATTGATAACCCTTTAATTAATCCAACGATAACTTTTTAGACACGTGCACTTCTGAGCGCTCAGTGTGAATTGTTTGTGGTTACTGGCAAGAAATGATAGCCATCGAAATAACAGAGGATCGGCTGCTTGCTTTTAACTGTGTTATTTGTAAAAGTTAAAGCAACTCATATGGTGCCCTCCTGCAGAAACACGGTGACGCTAACTTGTTAAGTCCCTCCTAACATGGGCTTTCATGCGTTACCTGCATGTCTTACAAGCAGATAATCTGAAAGTCACAGCGCGTTATGAAACGTTTGTTTAACCAATGTATGTTGACAGTGCATGTTTATCGACTAAAATAAGTTTCTCTATCATATATCACACTGAAATTCGTCTTGTTGAACACTGATTTTGAAATCTAGCATCAGTGTCACACCTCAGTCTCTGACGGTATGACACAGAGGAGTATGTGTTCATTTTTATTAGAATCGTTTAACCTTGCATGCTGGAAATGCAGTGTACTGTTTTGTACTGATATACACGCCGTGATGTCTTCTATCATAAAAATGAGCGCACTAACCCCCAATATCAGCTGCCACTCCTGCTTTTGAGGAATTGCCAGCTGCCTCCACTGATGATGGTAAATTAAAGGACTTCACTTGTTCATTAAACACAAAACGTGTTTTAGCAAATCCAGCTACACTAAATGACTTGTTGCTAAAACTTTCTGCAGTGTTTAGTCTCAAAACACGTCCCACCTTCTTAATGTATTAATTATTAATAGATAAGACTTAATAATAACTACTGTGAGTGCAGCAATAGAGGAGGCTGCACCAGCAGCAGTCTCTGCTGGTGTTAAGCCAACCTGCAAAAATAGAACGTGTTCCTCTTTACTCCTCTCACTTTAACAACTTAGATGATTTTGTCATTTGAGACTAATTGGATGGAAATTCTCCATGTGATAGCATTGTTAATCCTTTGGCTTCCCAGCAAAGGGTATAGAGAGCTGTGAGATGCATAGCCGGATTATATTTGATGCTGTCGCTCTGCTCATTATATGCTGCCAACAATAATACAAATGCCTCTTTAACATCAGCTGAAGCTGCTGAGGCACCTGCACCAGAAGAGCCTAAACCACCTACACCCCCACCACCCAAAGGTAACCTTTTCTTGAAAGTGAAAACTTTATTTAAAAACATTAATAGTTTTTTTTTTTTTTTTGCCATTTGTTTTGTGCTTATTACACTATTAAAATTGGAAAATTTATTCCAACATACTATAAGCTTTGTCTTTGAGATTCATTCATGTAACAGTTGAATTTTTCGTGGCATCTGCAGAGCCCACAAGTGCTCCTGTGGATCTCTTTGTTGAGGATAAGAATGACACTTCAGTCACTATCATTTGGAGCCAGCCAGAGAACATAGGGCCTTCAGGTCTGGATGGGTACACCATTGAAGTCTGCAAGGATGGAAGTAAGCCCTGCTCTTCTTTGAACCACGTGCATCATATACCAGCATGTCCACGAAAGGGGTCAGATAGTGGTATTAATACACCCTGACAGAAATGTCACCTGATCTTTGAATTACTTTTTCAGCTGCAGATTTTAGGGTTTCACATGAGAATACATTGCGCATCTTTAATTGCACCATAGTTTTTAATTTAATTCTTTTTTAAAAAAATATAGTCAGGAAATTGTTATTTTTTTCTGTTTTAAAGTGGGTCAGGCACATCAGCAGCAGCTGTTCCTGAAGTGTCAGTCGCAGAGTTATATCATGAGCTACCTAACTTCTCCCTACAAGGAAAGAGGCATTTCAGGAGCCGCTGTGGTCTTGCTGGACGTTCTGCATTTAGATTTACAGCACTAAGCTAATGTCAGCAGCAATACAGTGCAGGCTTGATTTAGCAGACCCACACAGCAATTTAATGTCTGACAAAGAACATGAGCGCTGCTAAACAAGTAGTGCTCACTGTCCTACATTTTTGTTAGTGTCTCATAATTTGTATAAATTCACTCAAAATCAAACTCACTCTTTCTACATTTTGCATATTGGACAGACTTGTCCTTTGAAAAACAACAGCGTTGTAAACTCACTCATCGTTGTGTGCAATTTTTCCTCATCCAGCTGAGGATTGGAAAGCAGTCAATGAGAAACTGCAGAAGTCTTCCCGCTTTGTTATCAAGAACCAAACCACTGGTGACCGCCTGAAGATCCGCGTGGTTGCTGTGAACGAAGGTGGCCGCAGTCCTCCTGTCACCCTCCCTGAGCCTGTGCTGGTGAAGGAGGTCGCTGGTAAGATGCGTTTCTGATAGACAACATAATCAGTACATTTTCTATAAGGGAAATTTACCCCTCGGAAAGTTTCCCAGAATTCCAAAAAATGGCAAATTATTGATCACTGGGAAAAGAACAGATGTAATGGGAGAATAAGTAACCTCAACACAACAGTAGAAGCTACTATTGCAAATGATAGCAACCATAAAAAAACTAAAGCAAATAAATTTAACACAATGACTGTGTGCAGAAATATGGGTCTATGCACTATTAATTATTTACAAGATAAACTATAGGGTACTAAATCAAGAATCAGCAATACTATTTAATATACTGTTCATACTATTTATGTATTTAATACCATAAACTAATTGTTTTATAATTAATCAACCATAAAAGCTGTAAAAAAATCATCCCAAAATCAGGCCGTTCTCTACTCTTTTTTCCTTATTTTTACATCAGTGCTGTTTAAGCAATCCACTAGAGAAGAGAAATAAAATACTAGATAAACAGACTTTCTACATCATATATATGAAATTAAACTTTCTCCTGGGTGCTAAATGATTAAATTTAGTGTTTCAAGAGGACAGGGCGTCCCATCTGAAACAGATATAGCCTAAAGTTTATGGTGCCATTTATCACGAGAAAGGGGAGTTGCAAAGTGCAGGAGTCAAAGCTAAGAAGCTCAGCGATGTTTTCAGCTGTCCATGTCCTGTTGGCACATGCCTGCAATGTTGCATTTTAAAACTGTGCTCTTCTCTCTTGTTTCCACTTTGAGTTGAAACCCCGACCCAGCTGATAAGTACACGGTTTTACTGTTGCTGCACACCATACAGTGTTAATCATAGACTCATAATCTGAGCTGAATTGCTGTGAAAGATGACTGGACCCTCGAGGGCTTTATAAGGAGGAGCTGCGTGACTTTGGGTCCCCTCACAAATCATCGTTATGCGTAATGGAGAGTCAAACAGGGAGGGAAGGCAACTTGATCCCAGCTGAACTGGCAGTCTTTCAGTAGTCACATTAACCATCGTGTTCACCATAGCGGGTGGCCTCCATATAGAGTCAGCTTATGAATGGTTTCCTACAAAATGACCACAAAGCTTTAGAAAATAACTGGGATGTCTGTGCTGTTAACACAGACTTTTCTATGGAGGGTTTGGCATTGCTTTGTGATCCCTGCCAGGATTCATGCTGAGGGGAATGTCAGGCTCCCTTCTCCAAGATCGATGGTGTCAAGTGATCTGACTGCAAGCATTTGGGGGGAGGGTTAAGAGCAGAGAGGGAGTGGATGGTAGCCTTCTAACCTCTCAGATGACACCTAAATCACATGAGACCTCTGGAGATTCACTGTTTATCTTGAAACATGCCATGGACTTTACAGCACAAATCTTTATTAAGGTTAATCCTCTCCGCATTAAGTGATAAGACACCTAACATGCAGTGTATACTTTCTAATACCTCAGCTTACCCTCTTTTTGATTTTTTTTTTATACAGTTAACAGTTTACATCCCATTTAATGTTTGCTAATCATTTGCTTTTAGGAGTGTACAGATGAGTGTCTGCTTATCTCATCTGCGATTTTAATGCATTCTGATGTGAGTGGGGGTAACCGAATCTCCAAATCATGCGTCATGAGAAGTGATATACTAACTACAGTACGCCTACTTTATTTAGAGACCTGGCAAATGTTGCTGGGCTGCACTCAGCAGGTGTTGCTTCTCTGCAGATCACTTTTACAAACAAGCTACAGCAGGACACTTCCAAGTATCTAACTATCTGAAATATTTCTGTTTTTCATTCACCGACTGTGAGCTTTCAGTTGCATCGCACAAAAAAGACCACACAGCAGGAAACTAAACAACAAGTGTAGATCAATTTTTGTGAATACAATAATATATAAAGCAACAATTAAGGCATTCAGATCAGATGTTAATTTGATTTATGCTGATTTTGGCATGAAAACATACAAACGTATCTAATGTGCAAAAATATCTAGTTAAAAAAAAATGACATGCTAGGTCTCAGTGTATTCATCCATGAGCAACTTCTTGTGCATGCCATATTAATAAAGACACATATATATATATATATGCATTTACATGCCTGTACACACAAATACTATCTTGCTTAAGTACTGTTCTGTTTTGTTATGCACTAAATAGATTGAAAGACTGTATATAAAAGATAGAAATAATCTTTTGGTCTGGAAAGTGAAGCCAAACTGCATTGCAGCTTGTTTTTTGTAATGGCCAGCAGGGGGCTACTCCTCTGGCTACAAAGACATAGACTGATTAGAGATCTGCGGGGAACTAACATAACTTTTTGCAGAATTTATGACCACACTAAAGAAATCTGTTTCTCAATCAGTAATTAAAATTTTTTCAATGCTAGTGCAAAAATCTCTTAACACCTGAATAGGTGACAAAAAGAGTTAAATATAACTCCCGCTCACTGCCTCACTTACCGCTAATACATTTAAGCCCCAGTGTTTCAGTCTGGCTGACCTTCATCAGGTACAAAGACAATGTCCATATATTCACAAATATATACGTAGACACGCACACACATCCTCCAGATATATTTCAATCATCCAGTCAGAACTTAATGACTGATTAACAATTAACATATGTATATGCCATTAATCAGATAAAAAACAACATCAGTTTGACAAAGCTAATCATATATGACATTTACACGGTTAATCCCATACGTTCAACTATACAAAGTCCTCAAGAATAAATAAAAAAATATCACAGCTAGTGTAAATAACAATAACCAAGTTTGAAAAACGACTTCTCTTGCTTGACAAAGTCTATAATATATATATATATATTTTTAATACAACATAATGTAGGCAGCATGATGGTGTGGTGGTAAGAACTGTTATCTCTCAGAAAGAAGGTCCTGGGTTTCAATCTAGTGAGTGGGACCTTTATGTATGGAGTTTACATGTTCTCCCTGTGCCCGTGTGGGTTCTCTCTGAGTATTCTGGCATCCTCCCATAGTCCAAAGACAACCATGTTAAGTTGAATGGTAATTCTTATACGTCTGTAGGTGTGACCTGTCCAGGGTTTATCCCACCTCTCACCCTGTGACAGCTGGGTTAGGCTCCAGCTCAACTGTGGCACTGAATCGTATAAGGGGAAGAAAATGAATCAAATGGATGGATGAATGGACAACGTGATGTTAAATAATGGTCCCCACTGAGAGTAAAACAAATGAGAAATAATGATAAATCAAGGTAGGATATAGGGCGTCAGTACCTTGTGATTCACAAGTCAGTATCCTATGACTGTGCCTTGTTCTTGGTTTCTCTGTTCAATAGGGACAGATCATTAGAAGGAACTGAACATGATTTATTGATCTATGGAATTCAATTATGCTATATGGCGGTTAGACTCCGATGGCTTAACACAACAGAATGAAATCCCAGAGGTGATAGGCATTAGGCCACAACCCTAGATGGGGAGGAGGTGGGTACCGCAAGACAGAATGAATGATTTAAACTAAGCAAATTGGAGGCGTCCTGCATTCTCACATTTTGCAAACAGCATACGAAGGAGAATAACTAGAATAACCAGTAATTATTTTCCTCATTGGTGTTTTCTCCAGATCGTCCCAAGGTCCGCCTGCCTCGTTATCTTAGGCAGAGATATGTCGCTAACGTTGGAGACAAGATCAATCTGACCATCCCCTTCACAGTAAGATTAGAAGATTTCTGTGCATTGCTCCATGGGTAATGAATAACACACTGGAATTCACTGCCTGTTTCCTTCTTCTCTCAGGGAAAACCCAAACCTGTGGTCTCATGGACAAAGAACGGGCAGCCCCTTGACACAAAGAGGGTGAACATTCGCAGCACCGAAAGAGATAGCATCCTGTTCATCCGTGCAGCTGAGAGAGACGACTCTGGAGTGTACGAGATCTGTGTGAAGGTGGACGACTTCGATGACAAGGCTCAAATTACACTTCAAATTGTTGGTGAGTAAATTGCTCATACTGTGAGATGCCTTTTAAAACCATCTTATTTGACACTCAACCCATGCCTGTTTGTTCGCAGAGCTGCCAGGGCCGCCTGCCAGTGTAAAGATTGTGGACACCTGGGGTTTCAATGTTGCTCTGGAGTGGACTCCACCCAAAGACAATGGAAACACAGAGATCACAGGTTACACAGTGCAGAAGGCGGACAAAAAAACTGGAGTAAGTATTCGGTACCAAAGGGCCGCTTGTTTTCAGGTCATAATAACTAACTCATTCTGATGATTAATTGTAGCATCCCACTGATAAATTACATACTTCATGTCCTGAATCCCCCAATACATTTGCTAATAATCCATCATGTCTGCGTGTGTGTGTATTTAAAGGAATGGTTCACTGTGTTGGAGCATTACCATAGACTGAATGCCACCATCTCAGACCTCATCATGGGCAACACCTACAAGTTCAGTGTGTCTGCTGAAAACAAGTGTGGAATGAGTGAGAGTGCTGCTGTTACAAAAGGCGAGGCCAAGATCTTGAAGACAGGTAAATTTTTTTAAGAACTATCAGGCACTGAGGAAGATATCAGAACTGCTTTAATTTATTAGTTCAGCAATGGATCCTGCTTTAAATTTGAAATTGTTGGCATCTGCTAGTAGTAACCCTTTCCTATGTTTAAACTAAATTTAAATAAGAGCATGGACAGTTGTTTGGAATAGAACTAAATTGAATCAAAAATTCACTTCTATCGTGTGAAGTGTGGTTGAAATCCTTGACAGCTAATCAGGGGACCAATGAACTCTTAAACTATTTGATTACTATTAAAAAAAAATGTATCACCCACTAGTACAGTATACAGTAATCCTTTTATTCTTACTCTTAAATACAACAAGAGCAGCTGGATTTCCATTTCCTTTCTTGGGAGGAAATCACATACAGGAACCACAGAGAATCCAGACAGTTTTCAAAATAAAAGTTCCTGTGCAGACTAAACTCTCCACTTCTGAAATCTTTGACAATTTTGAATTTCTGACAGTTGTGGAGTCAGAAATGAACATTTTGATTTGTTTTACAGTAAAAAACAAACAAATAAACTCAGTTTAGCTTGCAAAAAATTTGTATTAATTAAAATGTGTTTATACACATTAGTCACATTTCTTTCCCCAGACAAACTGGTCAGGATTTGGGTTTTTTTCCTCACATGTAGCACAAAACAGGAGACAGCCCACATTAGATGTGTTTCCACTAACAGAAACACTTGGCTCTGTTATGTGATCCCCGGATAAAGCATGATGCACAAGGCAATATGCACAACGGCAAATTGTTTTTCTGAGAACTCACCGGATATTTACCTCTATTTTTCTTATGAGCGAACAGTCAGACATCACACTGACTTTTCACTCGGAAACTAACAGGTTAGAAACCATTTGATGTGTGATATGACTGCATCAGACAGTTTTGTTCTCCCTAACCTATGTCAGGGGATGTATAGAAAAGGCCATGGCTGCAATTCATGTTTGAACATTTTTTTCATTCTACATTTTTTGTGTTTTCCTCTATTTTTCAGGCATTGACTACAAGCCTCCTGAGTACAAGGAGCATGACTTCTCTGAGGCACCCAAGTTTACCACATCCCTGGCTGACCGGGCCACTACTGTTGGCTACAGCACCAAGCTGCTCTGCTCCGTCAGGGGATTCCCAAAAGTATAGTAACATCTCTCTCTATTTGCACTCTATTAGCACTACAACAGCACCAATCGCAAGCTCTTGTTGGTCTCAAGGCAACAGTTGTGCGCTTTTTATTTCATTTCAGTCTATAGTCATTAACTTGATGGGCCAAGTTACTGCTTGTAAGATAATTCATAGAGATCAATTGAAGCTTTATTCTCATAAAACTTGCTTGATGAATCCACGGGAATTGTAGTTACATTCTTGTAATTCTCTAATTCAGTTCATATATTCATAATACTAATATCAAAAGTTCACAGCAACCATTGTCTTAAGGCGCTTTATATTGTGAGGTAGAGAGTGAAGATCAGTGATCAGTCTCCTGTGAGCAAACACTTAAAGATGAAGAGATTAACTTGTAGCTCTGCTAGCTTAAAGACTTACAGTTTTTCTTCTCTCACTAACTATCACATTTTAAAACTCTTGGATGATACTGGCTACAGTTACATGGAGACTAATAAAAGGATAAGCGAAACAAAAATGCTTTATGTCAACGCCTCAATCCAAATATCCACTACAGACGGGTGGTTTAAACCTTTGCTGAAAACTATTTTATTGGTTACTTTCTGGCTGCAATTTTGTCTGCAAATTATCACCATATACAAGTGTGGGGATGTGCCCTTCTTTTACATTCTTCATACAGACTCTTACAGAAAGAAAAAAAAAATCACAATAATCGCAAGTAATGCTAAAAAGATAATAACTAGGTAAGAATCTTTAAAGAGCTGATCACATGTAAAAACCACAACCCATATCTCCATCCGGGGTTCATCATACTTCAGCACTGTAATTCACATTTATTATTAGGTCCCTGTTGCTACTACCTGTTATTAACAAAATACAGACCACAGTTCTGGTCTTTAAAATATTAATATCTAAATGTGCATGCAGATTAGATTTGGTCGCAGCACCAGAGGTGCCAACTAGGTAGACCGTTCATGCGGACAATTCTGCAGAATTGTCCGCATGAACATCTTTCTTACACAGAATTAAACATGCTGAAGCTGCTCCCATTAGCTCATTGTCTCAGTACCTCACCTCTTCTTTCACATCTGCAATCCAATGGGTCACCAACAGGATGTAGGATAAACAGTCTTCATGAAAAGGATAGAAATAGTACTAAGCACAGGACGAGGCAAAGAGGCCACAACATATGTATGATCCTTTAATGCCACTAATACCACCAAACTCCCAAAGTGGGTGTGTGTTGTTTCTGCTTCAATCACAAAGCCACAAGTATATCAACAATACTTCTGTTCATGTCTTTGCAAGGTGTTTTGCTCTTTACATCCAGTTATAATGTATGAATCATTTTTTCTACAGCCCAGGATTGAGTGGATGAAAAACCAGATGATTATCGGCGATGACCCCAAGTTCAGGCAGATCTGTGTCCAGGGTATCTGCTCCCTGGAGATCCGAAAGCCTGGCAACTTTGACGGAGGTGTGTACTCCTGCAGAGCCAAGAATGATCACGGAGAGGCAACTGTCAGCTGCAAGCTGGAGGTCAAACGTAAGTCAGGATCTTAAAGCTGTATTAAAATCCGTAGTCTTTTTGATATGTGTAAAAACGCTGTTTCAGCTGGAGCACTTGCTTTGCCAGTACCCGCGTTTCTGAATATCATGTGTCTTTGTGTTATACAGAGCCAGTGATTGCAGATGCCGACAAGAAATAAGCTGACATTCTCATGCTCACAGGTGAGAAATCTGATTTTTAAAATTTTTTTTTAATACTTTGACACCGCATTTGCTCTGAGAATTTCAGTACACCAAGAATGCAAAGTTGTCAAAACACTATTAATAAAACGGTAATATTTTGGGGCTAGCTTTAATTGTAGTGCCATTGTAGCTGGAAATTTGTGTTAAAACAGTTAAATAAGATCCATAGGATAGGTTGATCTATGTGCGTCTTCAGGTGACACCAGCTGCCTAAATGGCTTGGTGTCCATACTTGGAGAGAACTAAACTTGGAAAACATGTCCTCTGCCACTGAAATGGTCCAATCAGTAGCACCCATAAATTAAAACTGTAACGACTCCCCATGCACTCAGTTAGGAGACTTAATCACATTTCATCAACTCAGCAGCAGTAGCTGCAGTAGCTTCCTTTAGGAGCATTTTATTTGTAGGTCACTTCGTAACACTTAAACAGTACAACACATTAAAAAAATACAACAAAATTATCTATGTGTGCTTTGTTTCAGATCACTGCTGTTTTTGCAGTTTAATTTATTTCTTAGCATATGTTGTTGCTATTTGTTCAACTGATCCAATCCCAAATTAGAATCAGAAGGAATGAGGCCTTTGCAGTCTCAGGTGCCTGGCAGTGTTTCTAAAATGGTCAGCCACACTGATATAAAAAAACAAAAAAACAACTTTTGTAGTTTAAATAATGTCTTTGTTTCTCTGCAGGAAGGTGCTGGATTCCTGGAAGAACATGTATATATGGCTGGTGACCACACTGCCTAATGGATGTAGACTGAGCTATCGCCAAGAGCTAACAAATATTATGATGAACAATGAATTACGATGAATATTATCGTCACTTTATCGAAACAGCTGCATTTTTAAGTCCATATCCATGCCCACAATCAGCTTTTTCCCCAACAATACAGTCTATGGTAACTAAATTATGAATTCGTCAGACACTGTACTTTCCTATTTTATCATCTAACATCAAGAATTTTGCAGGATGGATCTACTGTTCCTCATAGGAGAACTACATGTAACATCGATGAGTTTATACCAATAAACTATTTAATTTCTGGTTTTATTTTTGCAATACATTGTTTTCTGTAAATTGTAATCACTGCCATGTAATGGCTTCTATTGTGTACAGCAGTTTAAATAAAAACGTAATATTGTGCTATGATCATCTGTGGAAAGCTCTACGGAGGAAAAAAAATAAAGCAGGGATCATACATGGAGTACACTTATGATTTTATATATTTATATAGATTGCAATTGTTTATGTTGATAAAACAAGCTACGCTTGCTGAGGTTTTTAGAATATAGTTACACTTCATTTTTTAGGCCTGTTGGTACTGATTTACTTTATTTACTAGTTAAGTGTGGTACTAATTTGAGCAAAAATAAAGAATTCAGTCGTTCCAAATACAAATAATGGATTCCATGTAATTGTACACAAAGTCTTTGAGCAGGTTAGGTACGCCAAATACATTTAAAAATATTTTCTTTTTAGAAATCAATACTACCTGAAAGATAAATACTGCTACTTGAGTATATGAGGCTTCTGGATGAAGTCCAGTAAGAATCTGGAGACAGCAGTGTTGTTCATGTAACTCTTACAGACCCAAAAGTACTACGGCATGCCAGAACTTCCATAATAATAATACCAGTCTATAATACTGAACTTGTAACTATTTGGTTTTGAAGTTATTGGCATAGTGATACAGTATCAGGCAGGATGCCAGAGATATCCAGGTTACAGAGACGCATGGGTTCACACACAGGCTGACAAAATTAGCCCTAGTGCTCCATCTCCCTTGGGTTATTTTTGGGATCAGTAGCTCTGCTGGCAAATTGTGCTTTTATGTCACGGTAGCCAACTGATAGAAAATTTTAAAAAGGAGAGGATAAATAAAATTATTCTGGTGGCAAAGTAACAAAAAAGGGAAAAGTGTTCAAAACCTACATCATGAGTGACCCAGCTCTGTTAAAAGAAAGAAAAAAAAAAGACAGCCTTATTCAGATTATTTGAGTGTGGGCGTCCTCTAGTGCTTCAATTAAGTAATGACATCTAGAGGAACTAAAAATAAAAGGATAGACTATCAAATGAAAACCATATTCATAAATAACAATAAAACCCGCAAACATGACTTTTAGAGGTCAAGAAGGATCAACGTAGTCAAGTGTAATTTATATGTCTTTAAATAGATATGCTCCGCCGTTTCCTGACATTTTAAGGTACTTGCATAATTTGCATAGTGCAGCTTTAACCTGTGGGCTATGAGCCATAATGGGTCTCAAGCCTACTTCTAGCTGTTCCCTGGATGCTGACATGCTGCAATAGGGTCATGGAGCAAGAGACTTCCTGTCTAATTTAGATCCTGCACTGAAAAGGTTTCAAGCTCCCGATGAAATTAAATCACAGATGCATTGTGTAAAAACATGCATTAAACAATATAGTATATCCACCAAAAATATATTAATAGTAGAGTGAGGATTATGGGTTTTTTTCTACTTTGAGATCAAAACATGGCTGTAAGACAATATGTACATATATATATATATACACACAGCAGGTATCCAGAAATTCACTGAACTGTTAATGTAGTTTTTGGATATATTCCAAATAGCAGAAAGAACTCCCTGGAAGAAAGAGGTCCATGGACGGCAGCCATCTGTCTCAAATGGTTACTGTGAGTGAGTGGAGGGAGCATTGAGAGAAACCACGAGGAAAAGCGCTGGGCATGTTGGTGAGGCCAGCAACTGCAGACCAAAAATGTGCAGTTGTGAAGCAATAGATACCTGTAGAAAGGTACCAGGGAGACATTTGGTTCAAAGCACAGCTGTTTGGCCTCATAGTGCAGCTGACATGATTGTATTCTTTGTCTCATTTCACTATTACATCTGTATTTTATATGTGAGGATCATTAGACTCCCTGCTTCACCTTTATGAAACCAGACCTTCACAGCTGCTTCAGGCACATATTCCGCCTCTAATCTCCATGTTGAATTACCTCTGTGCCTCCCTTTCATCTATTCCAATTTATTGCTATAACATTCAGCAGGAGGCAATCGCCAAATATCTTCTGGCTGAATAATTGGATTCTATCAAAACTTTTTTTCTCCATCATTCTCCCCTCTGAGCAGGAATGGGAGCAAATCAGCACAGCAGAATGTAAAGTTCATAAAAAAAAAACAACCCAAAACCTGGATGCTTTAGTGATGCAGCAGCTGTGACACATCTTGCGGTGTTGCTCTAATTGTGGGTAATGCGCTGAGCACTGCCCGGTCACTGCTACAGGATGTCAAGGGTAACGCCAAAGGCAATGAAATGGTGCGTCGCTCTTGAAGGGTAGCCTGACTGTCATTTGCTTTGGCAATGTTCCCAGAAGGTTTAATAAGTGTAATGGTGAAACTGGCCGTCACAACAGTGTCCTGTCGTTGCTTTTCATTAACAAATGTTGCACCAGTAAATCAGCTGGCCAGACTGTCTGAGCACACTTTTCATTTGCCAAAGATTTAGGCTGTTAAGGAGGAATGAGAAGTGGATAGTGTTATGCACAAACAAACACATTCCTCCTCATTTCTTTTAAACATTTACAAGTACTGTTTGGGGAAACTGGTGCCTCTGGAAATTGTGTATTTTTATGCTGTGCACAGTAATTCTCCTGCCCAGCCACACAGTACATGGATTTTTCTGGAGGAACCTGCAGAGGAAGGCTGTCCAGCTACCATATTTCAAATTAAGATGGCGGAATGACATTTCATTTAGTCAGTTTCATTCTTTTAAAGCCAAGATACTAAATAGATATGTGAAAAGTAAAAGCTACAAAACAAAAACAACCCCCCCCCCCCCCCCCCCCCCCCAAAAAAAAAAAATTCCTAA
>VVHJ01024645.1:1601-13210 GCA_015107715.1 Tylochromis polylepis
AGCAGCCCCCCCCCCCGGCTCTTTGTCAGCAGGAGGCGGAGGGAGAGCAGGGATGAGGTGAACCTGCGACTCCTCACCTGCTTTTAGCTTTTAGGAACCCGAGAGCAGCTCCTGCACTCAGCCCAGAGGCCGGAGTGTGACGGGTGAGCAAGAAGCCAGGAAATCGGTAGGACAATTACAGATTCATCTGAGCAGCCATGGTGCCATATGGCTTCCATGCCCATGCTGAGCTCCCTACTTGTTTTATAATGCCAAATGTCAGCCTTTCTTAAAGAAATAGGGTGAAGGTTCCACAAGGAAAGTGAATTTCTGGCTTCAAGTCAGACTTTTGATAACTGAATTGGATCGTTATAGAAAAATACACAATGTGCTGATTCGTTAGTGCCATAACTTGGGAGTATTGTGCAGAGACGAAGAAAGCATGAAGAAGCCTCTTCAGCACGGAGAGGTTTCCAGACTCTTTCCTGTCTCATTACTGCCTGTCTGCACAGTTCAGTGCTTTTCACAAGTTCTGGCCTCAGTGAGAGAGACGAGCCTCACTGTGGAGGGAAAATATAGATGGAGAGGAAGCCTTCCTCTAGTTTCTGGAATACACAATTAAACAAATCTAGTTAATACAGTTTAAAATGTCTGATATTTATACACCTAAGAGTTCACACACACACATCAAATCAAGCAGTAACAAAAACGGACACAGCATGATGTTCAAGCTCCCCAGACTGTTTTTGTAATTATTATTATTATTATTATTAAGTAGTGGACGGGCGAGCACAGTCTGATTGGGACACCAGCCAACATAGCTTCATTATCCAGGTGGATGAGTTATGAAAGAAACTCTCACAGTTGTTATGAAAAACCAAATTATCCACTGAGGCTGAAAGAGTTTAATGTGCCAGGATGCAAATATGATTTGTATTGCTGTAAAACTGAGCCTTTTAACAAGGACGTAAATGGGGATGGACTCCTCTGTGAAGCCAGCCTCAAGTGGACATTAGTGGAACTGCAGTTTTTAGCACTTCAGCGTCATTGAGTTATCTTTCAGTTCTGCCGGCTGAGTTTATAGAACAAGGCTGATGGCGTACAGGTGAACTCTGGATACGGAGGGTCATCGGTGTCTGAGAGAAAAGTTAGAGCTCTGTTTGAATTTCTGTCAAATAATCCTCTGAACTTTGTTGAACTTAATCCAGCAAGCTAGAAACCACTTAGCTGGCAATGACCTTTAACGAAGTAATCATGCGGCCAAACACAAATCACCTGATTTTCAGCGCTCTGAGACAACAATGAGAACATGCCGCTGACAGACGAGGAGACTGTTGGCATTAAATGGCACGACGGGTCAGCGTGCCCTTTTAGTGGCAGCTGGAACTCACTGAGACAGCAAGTAGAGGGTGAGTTCAGGTTGTGCTGAAGAAGGGGTAATTGTGTAATCGTAAACACACACACACACAGTATTAATGCATACTGTCTGTCCAAGGGCATAGACCTAATTGGGTATGTCCAAAGGAAGCTGCAGGCCTTTTCCAGGCATATGCTTGCTTTTACACACATGCACGAAAGGCCTGAATTGTGACTTTCCAAAAAAGACTATATCATATATCAGTTCTGTTTACTTTTTTTTTGTTTTTTTGTTTTACAGACCGCTTGCATGAATAAAAACACGCCCACAGCATCAGTCACTGTGCGGGTCATGGTCGTCTCCGGATGTAAAGGATGCTGAACAGCCTGATACAGATGCAGAGAACATATATGGAAGAGTTCAGTGCAGGGACAAAGCTGCTGGTCACTAAATCTTGACAGACACAAAGTATGAAAGCACGGGCAGATATTTATGGCAGATTTTAGAGACGTCAGCAAGTCTCATATTTCAACTTTCTGCTGGCAAAACGTGGCAGTCTGTCAGTTTGTTGGAAGTCTAAAGGTGAGGGGAAAATTCCTCTCCGAGCTCACCGAGGTCACGTTAGGAGGAGGATGCAACGTGCGCTGTGAATGCCGGACAGCGATGCTTTGAACGTAACGTGACTGTACAGATGTTTTGGTGTTTGGCTTTCTTAAAGTACGAGCTCACATTTAATTTGAGGCGTCCTGTTTCAGCCATTCATACTGAATATGTAAATTTAACAGAAATGAGTCAGCTAGCCACTTATCTTTAAGTCAGGTGTCACTTAAATAAGTCCTGCGTTTCCTTTTTTCAGCGGTAAATCAATCTGCATTTGGTGCTGTCGTGAGTATTTGTGTCTGCAGCCCAGTGTATGTGGGGCTGAGTCAAAGTGAAGTGCAGTGTTGGTGTTCATGGTCATGAAAGAAGTGTCACTCAGTGGCTCGCTGGGGCTCAGAGGTTCTGGATACACAGACAAGACCAGTCTGGAGGTTGTTGACATGAGAAAATGTGCAATTCACTTCTCTGTGCTGAATTAAACGCAGCTTTCCATTCACAGAGTCTATATCTATGAATGTAACGGTAACACAGTTATAAGTGATGAGAGATACAGGTTTCATTACGTTTTAGGTACAGCTGATACAACATATGTACCTTAACCTCTCTGTCTGTTTCTTTGTTCCAATAGAAATGCTTCAGTCTCAGAATGGATCTGCGAAGATTTCCCCTTCACAGCTTCGGTAAGTTAAACATGCCGGATTTTCTTCTCATAAGCATGAAAATAAAACGTGTAATTACAAACTGCTGACAGTCTGTGGTTTGTTTTAAAGGAGGCGACTTAGACGGTGTGAAATGTTCCTGCCTTTAGCTAACCTGATAGCTTTCATTCATTCTCTTCTGCTCATCCTTACCGGGGCTGGAGCCTATCCCAGCTATTATGGGGCGAGAGGCAGGGTACGCCCTCGGCAAATCGCCAGTCTGTCGCTGCAAACTGAATACTGAAATTTAAACTGCTCAGAACTTTGTGGCTTAAAACGTCTGTTTTCTCAAAGCTGCATGATTTGAATAGATAAAAATGACAGTGGAATAATTTGTGGGTTGATAATGCAAATACCGAGCACGAGCGCCGAGCTCGGTTTCAGTCTTCCTCCAGTTTGGGGGTTTGATCGCCAGTGAAGTGATCGGCGGGCACACTAACATCTGTGTGTCTGAGGCTGCTTTGACATGCAGGATACTTTGTTGGGCTGTCAGATGTATGCTGTGATCATAGACTGCTTATGAAGGACGGCTCATGAATCATTTATATATAGTTTTTGTAGTTTTCTGTGCAGTTTTTATTTTTATTTCATTTTGAGTTTTTGCTTTTAATTCAGTTTAGTTTCCAGAGTAGGTTTGCTTGTTTCAATGTAGTTTATATTGTTTGAAAAAAAAAAACTAGTTTTATTTTATTTATTTATTTTCAGTCTTTTTTTTTGAGTTATTATTGTATGGAGGGCATATGTCAGAGGCAAGATTTAGTACAGGCGTTAAAATAAAAGCACATGAATTTTTCAAAGCGGCTGACTCAATAAACGCATCCATCCAAGTTGTCAAAACGTACTAAAATGTTTTGTCTAGTTTTATATTTTATTTTATTAAGTAAAAATAAAAATCATTTCAGTTATTTTTTTTCTTTCAAAAGTCAAATTTTTATTTATTTATTTATTTTTTAATTTTAGTTAACTAAATCTAAACTGAAAACTAAAACTAGATGTAAAAATCATTTTGGTTAACTACAGTGAGCCTGCTGTCTTTCAGCTGGCCAGCAGGGGGCGACTCCTCTGGTTAAAAAGACCCTACATCCCATTTGATCTTTGACCTCAGTAAACAGTTTCACTAGTTTCAAATCTTATTTAATACAATGTGACATTTATTTTGTGAGTTTGGTCCCCATTAGAATAACGCCGATGATGGGACGAGGCATAATTGCTTTGCGACCGACAAGTTGGTACCGTATGAACGTGCAGTGTCCTCAGCTTCTCAGTCGCTACTACCATTAAAGTACAGCTGCAGTATTTTTCTTTTTATTGTACAGTTTAACTCGGAGTTTTCAGTAATTTTATTATTTAAATGAATACAAGAGCACCACAAACTACAACCTAAAAGAGTTCAAAGAAAAAGCAGCGTCGATAACACCTGAGCTTTCGAATCTAAGTGGAGTTTGTGTTACTGAGTCTCTTAATAGGCGATTAGCTTTTGTGCTAATCGCCTATTAAGTCATTCCAAAAAACCCAGTTGGACATTTATAGAGTTCAGAGATCACTTAGTTGAGTTTATAATTAGTTCATGTTTTTGTGTCCCTCTGTCTGATTCTTGCAGTCGCTGTAGTGAGTTTGTAATCCAGTAATCTGTTTCTGTGAGTGAAACTCAGTAAAGTGTAAAGTGGATGGAGAGCTGCTGCTGCTGGTGGCCGGTAGCTCCTGATGGTCCCATAAATTCCCAACACGCCATGAATTATTCATGTGATAATCTGTTGTTTTATTAGAGCGTATTAGATTAAATAGTGATGATGATGATGTCTTTGTAATATTGAGCAGGTGTGTTCTTCTGGCTCTACAAATAAGACTTCGTGCCTCTTAATAAAAAAAAAAAAAAAGGGCTGTCTGCCTCTCTCACTGAGGATGAAACAATAGTTATCTCTGAAGGAGAGGTGCTAAAGGACAACCTTGATTGACAGACTGATAGAAGATCAGTTTATAATTTATTTAATTATAAATAATCAAATTCAAAAGTGACTGAGTTTGGTGTTTTAAATTAAAAATTCTCAATGTTTTTGTGTCAAAAGTTTGCCTTTTTATTGCCTTTTGACTTTGTTGTCTTTGTTGTTTGTTGCTCCTAAATGGTCTGATTGTCGGTAACTGCCGTGCAAACCGTGGCTCCTCGCAGCCCGCTTGAAGTGGTCAAGTTGTGACAGCTCAGAGCAGCCTGAGAGCTCAGAGACCAAGCTCGGTATCCTGGAATCAGCAGCAGAGCGCGGTGACTCAACCGACCACAAATAACAAGAGGGAGATGGAGGGCGAGCGGAAAAACAAAGAGAGAGGGAAGAAACGGCGGGAGAAGCAACACAATAGCTGGTTTACATAAAGACACCTGCGTGAAGCTACAGTGAATCGCTTATTTACCAAAGGATGTGGTAGCTGAGATTATTTGGGTTTAAATGAGTAAAGATGTCACTATTTATTGTGTTTCCTGACAGTAGCGTTTTTATCATTTTCCGTCTTGGCCAGTCATTGGTGCCCATAGACTGTAAATAAAAGAAGTCCCAGTGCAAAGTATCAAGCTTAGCATTTTGCTCGTGTTCGTATTTAAAACCACACCCAAGTGATGGGCGGATCTGACTGAGAAACCAAATGACGTTGTGAGCTCATATGGTGTGATATGATATGGGATATTAATCAGTGGTAAGGTAGGCCCACCCCGGCGCACACTTTGCTTTATATCCTTCTGGATGTTATTGTGGGCCACCATTTATAAAGTAGACACCATCTTGCACCGAGTGACTTGAAACCAGCAATAAACTCGTCAGGAAAGTGGTTACTTGAGCATGACGTTAACAAGAAAACAGTTGTGGCACGTCTGCAAGCTGCTTTGCAACCCACCTCCACCCCAGGTTCTGACTTTTATTACAAATATTGCATGGATACACGGCTTATGTAAGGACACAAGAACTATTATGTAGTTAAACTTTGTGGTTTATGCTCCCCTCACCCTGGAATGGTAGTATTAGTGTGATGGCTGAAGCCATCAGACAGTTTGGCCAATGAAAACTTTAGCCAGACAAGAGAAGTTGAGGTAAATCGCTCCTCCTGAGTTGTTACTCCAATGACTGTAAACTGCTTCGGTTTTTGCAAAGAACAGTGGAGGGGGGCACAGATTTATGATGGAGGTGAAGAAGGAGACATTCAGATATTCTGCTGATCTCTAGAATCTCAGACCTAAAGTACTGCACAGACAGCTTCACAGTCTTTAAGAGATATTCCAATTATGCAACACAACCATTTTCAGCCACTAACCATTGATGAGAAACTTGTTTATTAAAAGCTTAATTTCTTAACGTCCACTCCAAGATACTCATTTCATATTTTGCATTTTATTTCTGTTAAATTGGTTCCAAAATCTGTGTTCGCTCACTTTTTTCACACCAATGCCTGACTGCCTGTGATTGTGTTAGCCGAACTGCAGATTTAAACTAGTTTGGTTGATCTTCAGAGATTGCAGAGAGCTGTGATTGCACTGCCTGCATTACTGTGTTTTGTTGTTTGCTTCCAGAGAGCGCTGTCTGCTGCCTCTACAGATGGCTCTGGAGTCTAAAAACACCAAACTGGGACAGACTGCACTTACTGGCATGCAGGTACTGGAAGGCACACATTTATAAATATGGATTTTATTCTTCTTTATTTAAACCTTTCTGGTTGACCTTTGACACCAGCTTGAAGTGGAATGTAGAAACTGAAGCTGTAGCTTTTCTCCACCCAGAAACTCCTGTGTGAGGACAGGTTTGTGGGTGGTGCTAGTGTGGAGGTGGAGGCACTGGAGAAACAGCTGCTCAGCCAGATGTTGGAGGCCATCAGAGTTACCCCATCTCTCCATGAGGACCTGCAGGTGGAAGTTATGAAAGTAAGACCTGGGAATGGGTTTTTAGGGGCTGAAATGATGACAGGTACTTACTTGTGCAATGAGTGAAACTTCCAGGCTTGTGTGGTGGTGCAGTCGGCGCTGTCCTTGGTGCTGAGCATGCCTCCTTCGCTTACTGACTGAAAATTGTTCTGTGACATTGGACTGAAAGAAGTCTACAGTTCTGAGTGCACTGTCCAAATACCCATACTACTCATCATGTAGCTATACTTAACAAACGTATGCATGCATAAAAATGCGGTGCATGTATCGAAGTACATCATTGGAAAAACAGTGCACATTTCTAATTATTCAGACCCACAAACTGATGTGATTTTCTAATATTTGCTTTATTTTCCTGGAGCAAACTGCTTGGTGCACTTGGCCTATGTAAAGTGGACCTGTTATGGTAGTGGTTTCCACCTCCATGTTTTTATTCTTGGATTCTACTGGAGTAGGTTTGCATGATTTGCAAATAAGTATTATTATAAATAAGTATTATCTTATTTGGCCTTTGTACAGCTCCCACGTCATCCTTTGCCTGAAATAAGATGGTTTAACTCCTCCCCCTTTTGCTGTTACTGACCAGCTTTCTTCTGATTGGCCCTTTTAAACAGAATCATCGAGCCAAGAGTTGAAAAAACAGCATGAAGCAAAGTTTTTAGAGCAGTGTGCATCCTGAGTTTTTGGCTCACAGCTATAAATTATATATACATTAACTTCATTTGGAGCTTTGGCCATAATTAATATGAACATAAAGCAGTTTAGCACTTTATACCTGACAGAAAACAAGGGGAATGATAACGGGTCCACTTTAAGTTCAGTAGAGGGATGTAGTGTACAGCTGAAGGGAAACACTGCAGCTTTTTCTTTGAACTCTTTTTCTTTTCTATTTTCCTTTTCTCATTTCTCAGATCTTTCCAATTTGTGTTTAACTTATTGTGAACTTCTTTTGATGCAGTGCTTACATTTGCAATCAGGTTATACAAGCTAAAGTCATTTTCATGTCCTGCTAAATCTGTCTGCCAGTGTTTTAAAAGACAAGAGAAGCATCACCTCAGAATTAATCCCTGCTTATTAAGAGTGTGTTTCTCCTGTGTGCAGGTCCTGCTCTGTATCACCTACTCACCAAACTTTGACATTAACGGAGACTCCATCCTCCGGATTGCTGAGGTAGGGCAGGCTGAGACTGATGCAACTCATCTTCATAATCACATACATGAGTTTTTACTTGGCAAAAAAATAAATGCATAAATAAATAAATAAATTTACAGACTTCATCACTGTGCAGAATTTGCTATCCTGGATTCTTTTTCCAGCTGTTACATTAAGTTATAGGCTTTTTATTTGTTGCTGTCGCCTGGAATTAGTCTGGACCAGACTAAACTAGGACTGGACGGCCAAACGACCTTTACAAAGGAAAATTCAAACATGTTAAAAATAATTCGCATGATTTTCTGTTTAGCTTGTTCCTGCATTTTGCCAAAGTGGACCAGATTTTTCTTTTTTTCCATGGTAACAGCATTGATTAGGCTGTCTCAGACTGAACCGATGATAGATGGCACTGCTCTGAACTGTTAGCACAGCAAGCTGAACATGGGTCTGTTTTTTAAAGGTGAAGCGTTTCTCTGTCCTCACTCGCCCTCAGGCCTTGTCTCATACTGTAATCTCATCAATTATTCAGAAAAGTGAGATGGGTTTTCCTACAGACACACAAACAAAGAGGCAGGCGCTGTGCAGATGAAAATATTTGCCAATAAAACAAGCCAGTGACATGCTGGAAGTACCAAGGTGAAAGAAGCAAACACTGGAGAAGTTCACCGGATTAGCAATCTATACAAAGCTTTGTAGCCATGGTTTTTAAGGCTGTATTATCATCATATTACAGGAACATGTCTGCGTAATCATATCCAGTTTTGCTTGCTGTAATCAAAAACATCTGTTTCCAGTACAAGCCTCAGCTTGCCTTGATTTCTGCTGAACAGTGTAGTTATAATGAGCATGAGAACGTATAGCTAGAGAGTTTGGATAAATGTCCAGCACTACCTGCCTGGTGACATACTGCACACGTCAAGTGGTTGCCCTGCCTTGAAGGTCAACAGGTTCAGTTCTGGATTAAACTAGAGATTATGCCAGAGGTGATTATATATTCAAACTGTTTCAGTCTGATCTACAAGCACAATATAGACATTGATCAAATCCTTCTGTTTTGCTGGGTTCACAGTGAATCAGGTTTAAGAGAACGGTCTGATTGCATCTTGGTAATACTTGTTTTTATTAGGAGGCGTGATCACAACTGGCTTAAATCACACATTCAAATCTGACACATCTACCCTTCAAGGTCATCTCCTTGGGTGGCACTGCACTGCAGCAGATGATGATAATAATGATAATGATAATAATAGTAATGATAGTAAAAGTAACAGTAGTAATAGTGCAAAATATTCTCAGATCAGAATATTAGAGTGGAACTCCACATTGAGAGCCTGAGTCTGGGGGGAAGAATGTAAGGAGAAACAGCAGGGATGTGCTGGGCAGACTGTGGGCCTTGGGCTCTTCCACTGGAAACTGCAGTTTAATCTTTGGGATGTAGCTGGAGAGCCAGCTCCCTTGGGCAGTGATGATCTCTGAAATTAAAGTTGGGTCAAGCTGACACCAAAGTTAATGTTTGCTCTGTGTGAAACCGGTGCAGTGTGCGAGGTTTGGGACTCTCAGGAGATGCTTTAAAATAGCAGCTGTGCTGGAAGCAGTCCAGAAGTGCTCAGGGAGACAATTTCATTCGCAAAAGTTTAAACTGGGTTGTCCACATTGTATGCCCACCAGCAGTAAAAACACTGATGAACAAAATTCAGAAACTGTGATTTTTTGGTTTTTTTTGCCCCGGGTCAGTCTTAGACTCAGCCGCCTTTGGTCTTTGCAGCACATAGCTTTAAAGAAGTAATCCCCCTTTTCTCAATAGCTCAGGTTCATAGTTTGCTCCTTGGGTGGTTTCATAATGGATGCTATCATTCAGTTTGGTTTATGTTAGGTAAAACCAATTTGGAAATGCAGAGTCACAAATAAAAGAATGGTGTCAAAACATCTCAAGATACTAATCGGTTCAATGCAATGATTAGACTTTATGCTGACAGCTGACTGTACAATGGGACGTATGGTTCTAAGACGTTTCAGAAAGCACCATGTCACAGAAGTCTACAGTTCTGTTTATTCTGAGCAGAAGTCCTTCTGAAAATGTCATCTTAGTCATTAATGTTCAGACATGCCACCTGACCACCACCATGAGCATTGTGTGGTCGAGCGGTTTATGTCAAATGTTTTCTGTCACGTCACTTCCCCCAGCAGCCGAAGCAACATCTCCTGTAGCTAAGTGATGTTTGACGTCCATTAACAGCTCATAAAAACCCGGTCACCACGGCGTGTAAATGGGCTCTGAGCTGTCAGGGCTGGCCATCTGGTGTGTGAGTGTATTGTGTTTGCATTGGGTCATAACTCAGGGTGGCTGGAAATGCTGTCAACAACACTCCATTATCATAACATCTAAGCAGTTAGGCCCAGTACAGTTTTTTCTAATGTATTTATTTATTTATTTTAATGGAGGGATTGGCAGCGCTGAGAGATTTATGCATTGTCAGACACGGGGAGCTCGAGGCTTACGCTCCATCTCTCTAATGTGGTTATCAGTTACATGAAATCATGTAACTCTGCCATACAACTATAGACATTTGAGATGTATTAGTGTGTTAACCCTCCGATAGACTGGTGTACCCAGGTTCATGCTGTATGACTCCAACACAGCTGTGGCCCTGAAAGGGATGGATGGATAAATGGATGGACAGATGGATGGACCGATGGAGGGAGGGAGGGATGGATGGACAGATGGAGGGAGGGATGGATGGAGTAATGGATGGATGGATGGATGGCTGGATAAATGGATGGAGGGAGGGAGGGAGGGATGGACAGATGGATGGAGTAATGGATGGATGGACTGATGGAGGGAGGGAGGATGGCTGGATGGATGGAGTGATGGATGGATGGATGGATAAATGGATGGAGGGAGGGATGGATGGATGGACCAATGGAGGGAGGGAGGGAGGGAGGGATGGACAGATGGATGGATGGCTATCAACCAAAATTATTTTTGCATTATTATTATTAATTGCCTTATTATAACTGTAAATAATTTCCTTGTTCCCACACGTTTGTCTCTTACATCAAACTATCACAGACTCACTCATTAATGCTCAGTAGACTACAGGTTGTGCGTTTTTGTCCTGTCTCCCTTCCCACAACTCCAACCAGTTGTTGGAGGTAAGGGATGTCCGCCCCTCCCTACGCCTGCTTCTGCTGGAGCTTTCTTTCTATTAAAGGGGAGTTCTTCTTCCCCACTGTCACCAAGTGCTTGCTCATTGGGGGTCGTCTGATTGTTAGGGTTGTATTATTGTAGGGTCTTTACATTACAATATAAAATGCCTTGAGGTGACTGTTGGGGTGATTTGTCACTTATACAAATAAAGTTGAAAACTGAAAACTGCCTACAGGTTGCACAGGTGGGAACAGTTTAGCAATTCTCAGACTGAGTTTACACAGACTGTATATAAAAAATGGATTTAGCCACTATACTGTTACCTGTTAGTTCATGCGGCCTCTGTCTGTCTCACCTGTACAGTTTATAGGTGCAGCTTACTTGTGTTAGCCTGTAACATAGCACTTTATCCCCTCATCAAAAATATGGTCACTTTTAGCTCCAAGCAACCAACATGGCAGTGACCAAAATACTAATGGGCATCATCGCTGTGTTTTTCCCCATCTTTTATATACAGTCTGTTGGTTTATAGCAGTGTTTCTCAAACTTTTGACATCATTCCCCACATGGCAGGAAGAAATATTTTCACAGCCCATCTAAACAAAACAATGACAAACAAGCCTCACTGCAACTGTCTTTAGATAATAAACTCATTCACAATGAATCCTTCAGTAATTTTTGTTTTAAACAAACAACTTTCATTTCAAACAACTGTTTGTAACTTTTGTCACCAGACTGCTTCATTTGTCTGCACCACTCCTTCAAAAAAAGCAACAA
>VVHJ01024655.1:3366-19319 GCA_015107715.1 Tylochromis polylepis
GATTGGGAAGTCGTCAATTTCCCTCCTAGTTTCAAGGACACGGGGCAGCGATGAGGAGGACGCTGGGTAACATAGAGGAACATCTGTTTGCCTGGTGACGTCAGCACACACACACCCCCTCCCCCCTTCATCCCAATCCTCTTGTGCTGAAGGCAGATGCCTCATTTGTTTGGCTGGAGCACCATTAATCCCAAAGTCAGAGGAAAAGACCGGACGGAGAGAGATCAGTCCCATTTAGGTGGTGCCCGCGCCGGGCTCAGCTCGGTCTCGAAGTCCCGGTGAGTTTGCTACGGATGGACGCGCACGCACAGTGCGCACCGATGCGCTCAGGACACCCGCAGTTTCTCAGAGGTCTTCGGCTGCCCGGTTTGCGATTTGCGGCAATTTTAACCTGTGACCTGCAAAGAGAGGCTGCAGGCGTTTGTGTTTATGTGTGTGTATCTATAGATGATGTGAGGAGGGCGTTGTGAGGCTATAGGAAAATCAATATTTTGCACGCGGACTTTTTTCCTCCTTTTTTTTTTCTTGGACGCCGAGTGATGTTTCTGAACAGGTCAATGTGGAATATGAGAATTTGTCATTTGAAATTCAATATGACGCATTTGTGTTTTCTTTTTTTTTTTCCCTGTAGGTGCACTATGGGATAATGGAGGATTTTTTTAATTCCTTCTGCGGTTTTGGACAAAAAGCAGTTGACGCACACGGATCAAGTCATTTTTGGCTGCTAAAGCGGTCTGGGACGTATAATCACTTTGCCTCCAAACTGGCTGTTCTGCGTTAAAGTCATTCCTGTAACTTAACCTCTTTTTTTTCTCCAGCTGAATGTTTTTTCCTTCCGCACACACACACTATAAGGTAGGCCTGTACAACCACCGGGAGAGGATCTGATCTCTTTTGATGCATACGGGATGCTTTGGATTTAAAAAATAAATAAATTCTTTACATTTTTGGCCAAACTTGACATCTCAAAAACATCTTTAGTTACACGTCCGAAGCCTCAGAGGCTGCAGAAATAAAGACCAATTATTATTTGTCGTAACAGGTTTTATGCAAAGGTTTCGAGGTGTCTGCCCTTTTCCCACAGTAGAGTGGATGCAGCTGATGGACGGACATACACACACACACAAAGATGAGCGGGTTGTGTCTCTCCGTGTTCACAGCGGACCTTGATTTAATGTCTTACAATTAAGGCACGCGGTGAATGCCAAGAGATGATCTTCCTATCTTCTTCGATCTGCACACCCCAGAAATGAAAAGTTTAAAGTTGCAGATTTTTTTTTAAAGAAAAGAAAAAACAGACTATAATGTAATTAAAACAATACTGGTGGCGTTCTCACACTGAACTTTTGCTGTTGTGTTTCAAACTGTAAGCCGTCGTTCGTGTGCTCTCTCTTTTCCTCCTGCATTTAACAATAAACTAAATACAATATTTGAAAGCTCTTGTTTTATGTGAACATATTTGCTCCAGTGTGTGTGTGTGTGTGTGTGTGTGAGAGAGTGTGAGTGTATGTGTCGGTGGGAGCTGTCCATCCCCACACAGGCTGCCCGGAGCGCTGTCCACCCTCTGTGGTGCTGAAATCTGCGCGCAACCGATCAGCCTTTTGTTTGACTTGTTTGCCGGTGCAGAAGCGGAAATGGCTCAACTTCTTCTCTGTAGTGCAGGAATGCAGACCAGACTCCTCGACATAGACTCGCAAGCGACTGCGTTAGAAGAAATTTCGAAATTGTTGCATTTTGCAGTCATCCCCAAAAATTCTTTACGTACATATATTTATTAATTTATTTATTTTATCTAAGTGCGGAAATTCGTGAAAATCTGCAAATGGAGTGACGGCTGGCATTACCGTTGAGCTCGTTTGGTTCTAAAAATAGCATAAAAACATCCCCACACGTTTTTACTTCAAATCATCGTCGCACGAATTTATCAGCGACCCATTTTATTTTTTCAAAAACTTGCTTTGAGGAAAAAATATTTTGTACAAATGACAATTATCACAGTAAAGAGGGTCTAACCCCCTCCCCCCCCCTCCCTCACAAGAAAAACCTATAAGGCCTCGCGTGACAAGGATAATAAACCATGATTTATTGGATCTGCATATTAATTTCCATAAGTACGCATGGTGCCTTTGAGGAATGTAAATGAGGAGGAGGACCGAGGAACGTGAGGCTTAAACACTATTGGTTTTAAACGAATATCAGGTTTTTAAAATGTGGCTCAAGCAGATGAATGCAGACCACTAACTGTGAGAGTCTTGTGGCATTTCCGCTGGATGAAATAACATCCTTCGAGCTTAGTGTGTCGCCTGGTGGCGTCCGCACGCAATATCAAACCGTAATGGAGACTCTCTCTTCCGGACGGTTAAAGATCGGCGGGACTTCATTTAGTACGACTAAAGTTATATTAGAGTATTTATTTTTTATTTATCTGGACGCATTTATGTTGTTCCTTCAGATGATTGGCTCCATGTTGCACACACCGACAGAAAATAATCAGATCTTAATTAATAGTACGAGTCTGTGGATGGAAGGATGGGTGGTAGTAAGCGGGGCCTGGCTAAAGTGGGGAGGGGAGTGCATAAAAGTCATTTCACCAAATCATCAGTTTATTTCCTTTAAGTCTTCCAGAGAAACGTCTCTGCATCAGCGTAAGCATAAACTGAATCTCTAAGTACAGTCAACGGATTCTACAGTGCGCATGATCGGTTGCTGTAGTGTTTAAAATCAGCTGAGTGGTTAAGGAGGGGGACTGACAATTTAAGAAGTCAGCTCTAACATCCACCTGCTCGGGTGGTTAATATCATTACAAATGAAACTACAACTCGGTCGCCTCAGGAATTAAAAAAAGAGCAGTCTACCTGCCGTGTCATGTATTTGGTACTCTGGTGGGTCTCAGTGCAGAGAACCACATTACAAAATTGAAATTTCATATCAGAACTCAGCAGCCCTGGAGTCTGGTTTCCACTGATAACCAAAATCTTCAAAGTTGAATGAAATCCATAAGGCTGCCATAAAGCATGTTTATCACGCTCCTGCTTTGGCTTCAGCTCCTCCTGCACGGGCTGCTCGGGACATCAGAAGAACTCCGCTGCCCTCTTGTGGCGGAGATTGATAAACGCTGTTAAACAGCACATACAAGATTTAGTAAAGAGCAAATTCTTAAAGATCCCCTGCAGGCATGTTTATAAACAGGCTCTGCTTTGAGTAATATTTTTTGGGGATGATATCGTTTTTTTAAATTATGTCCATAAAAAGCTCTGCGTGGTTAGAAAGCTTGAAAATGGCACTTCCATCGTTGAAAAAAAAATGGAGAAATAGATCAGTGTTGTTTGGCTTGTAACAAACAGCAATTCCAGCAATACAAGGGTAAATTTAAAGAAATAAGAACACATTTAAAAAAAAATAAAATGCCAGAGATTGAAAAACAAGAGTGAAAAAAATAAAATAAAATAAACACAAACATGTCTATCAATGCCTCATCGGGAAAGTTTTGTTAAAAAACAAAACAAAAACAAAAAAAAAATAAGGATTTTTCCTCCATATTTTTATTTGATTTTTGTTAGTTTTTCAAGTTAAAATTTTTTTTTTTTTAAATCAATCTATTCATCCATTCTCTTTTGCTTATCCAATCCAGGGTTGTGGGTTGGGTAGGTGGTTGGAGGAGCCCATTCCAGCTACCATAGGGCAAAAGTAAAACCTGGAAAGGTCGCAGCAACACAGAGAGACAAACAACCATTCACACTCACATTCACACCTTTGGACAATTTAAAATGACCAGTTAACCTAACCCCACTAACTGCATGTCTTTGGACTATGGGAGGAAGCCGGAGTACTCAAAGAAAACTCACACAAACACAGGGAGAACATGCAAACTCCACACACGAAGGTGGATGGTGGAGTCGAACCAGAACCTTCTTGCTGTGAGGCACCAGTGCTGCCAGCACTTTGTAAAGTCACTTCAGTTTTAATTTATTTTCAAAAGCATAGTTTTTATTTTAGTTAACCAAAATGTTCCTTCACACATGTAGTTTTAGTTTTAGTTAACTATAACAACCTTGCTGCAAAGCAAGGTGCATGTGTTACATTCTAAAACATGCACCATTCTGGAGTGAAGCTTCCACAAGGAGTGAGCATGACCAATACACCCTTTTAAATGAGGACAGAGGACACAACAGATGATGAGTGTTGGTAAATTGCATTTAGAAAAATGTAAGTTGAGGAAATAAAAACAAAAAAAATTGATAATGTATGCGCTTTTTGTTCATGTGTTTGTTTGTTTGTTTGTTTGTTTGTTTGTTTGTTTGTTTGTTTTTTAAACAGCAACAAATGAAATAATATTTAAAGGAATCAAAGTGTGTCAATGGCAGAACAAAACAAAAAATATATAATATTATAAAACGTGGATTTACGTCTGTAATAGTCCCAAGTGTTGCGGTCCTACAACAAGCTTCAAATGTGCAGTTTTGTCCGACAAACAGTCCAAATCTCAAAAATATTTCACAACAGTATAAGGCAAAAATGATAATTACCACCATGGAAAGGCTGCCCCTTATCCTTAACAACTCTGCTTGAAAAATGAGTCAGTTTAATCCCTCTGTGTGTTTTTGGTTTTACTTTTCAGCATCTAAACTTCTCTTTTATCACAGCAGAAATCCTTTTCTTCCACAGTTTTGCCTTCATGGTCTCCTCATTACCAAAGTGCTGACGTACTGTGACTGTAATGGCTGTGCCACCGTCCTCACCCATCTTATCTCATTAGCCGGACCTGATTGGCCATGAAGGTGTTCTCTTGCCATCTCAGGATAAAGTGACTGTCTTTGCCACTTCTTAGATCATAACTCCTCAACTAGCCTCCCCCCAAGAGAGACATAAGCAAATTAAAATATGTTAGGGAAGAGCTAAAACATTGACCTTGAACATGTGGAACAAAGTGTCCAATTTCAGTGTTTGTGATGCTGTTGCAAAGAAAGGATTCTGACTTTAATTACCAGTGTGCACAATTCTTTACGGTAACTAAAGGGAGATTTAGTAATATTTACAGGAAAGATATGATCATAACAAACATCAAACTATGTCATTTTTAGAGAAGAAAATACATCTTAACATTAAAATTAGAGTCTACTTTTAAACATGGAGACTGATATTTCATACTTTTACTAGAAAGGACTCTAACTCTGAGGCTCTCGCTACAAATCCCAGTAAATCTATCAGTAATAATTTGTAACGAATCATTTTACATCTGACCAGATACTGTCAACATACTATCTGTTAACTGAGAACTTGCTAAGATGCTCTTTCGACTATTTTTAAAGTCATGACTGCAAATGAATTTTACAGAGCAGCTAACAAATAAAACAGGGAAGAATGGCATTGCAACTATTTACATTAAAATATCTGAAATGTTTCTCCCCTCTGTCTCCGTTTCTCTCCATGTCACTAATGGACAAACATGATTTCAAAACAAGACGACTCTCCGGAATATCTTCAGTGGGTGACTCACTGAACAGACTTTTCCACTGATATTCAGCTGCCAAGAAACTGAACCAGAGGGCCAAAAAAATCCAAGGCACATTCACTGCAGTTTGAAAGCAGTGGACAGCTCTAATCACTGCTAAAGGTACCTTTAATGTGTGCAGCAGACATGCCATGGTAAATAACCATGGTTACTTGGATGGAAGAAGGGGGAAGAGTGTGTCCTTTAAGGCTTTGAAACGAGCGCCTACGAATGGGTTCTTGTGGAGAGTAATTACAGAAATTACTGTTAGCAGCTGAAATGTCTGTGAGAAGGCTGCATGCTGCATTGTGAGCTTCTCTGAGCTACAATGAACTTAAGTTTCACCTGTGGAGTTTAGGCCTGTGCCCTCTGAAATGAAAACTTGCTCACATATAAACTATGGAGCTCTGCACTGAGCTCCAGCCCACCATCACCCTGCAGTTACCTCTTTTGAATCACATTACTCCCCGAAGCACAAATTAAGATCAAACTTTCAATGGGCTGGAAATCATGCAAAGCAGTGACTTTGATTAGATCCTTCCTCCCATTCAGTTCATATCTTCCAAACATGTTGCCACAGGTTCACAGGATCAGTTATTCTGTCTGAGCAGAAGTCTCAAGCCTGATCAGAAGTAATATTGCTAGCATCCACTAACAGATTACAGACATCTTAGCATAAACTGTTACTAAATGGTAAACAATTAATCTTCACATGCAGGGAAAAACCAAACAAACAGTGAAGCACCGTTTTAAAAGTTTAAAAGTTATATTTAGTATGTTTCTTCAACAATGTGCGAGTATATTTTGTATCTCCTTGTTTCTGTTGAGTTTTTATAGTCATGCCCATAATTTATTTTGCTTGCTTCATTGCTTAAAAGGAAAGTTCTTTATCTAATTATTTCACCATTATAATACCTTAACCCTGCACTACAATTTGAAGTCTTGAGATGCAGATTCAAATGTCAAAAAGCAGGATTTTTAAACGCAGGAAATCACGTGGTATAAATGCCAAAGGGGTCGTGGGCTCCATCTGAATAAAACCTGTGACGTTTGACTTTCCAGTGTGGTTGTACTGCACTATACCATCCACAAGATGGCAGTATGAGCACAGGTAAAGCTTGGTGAGCGCGCAGATCTGTCATGGGAAATCTGACATAACATGAGATAAACGCTACAACAGTGAAATGAAAAGGTCCGTGTTGTTCTGGAGTATATTTGCTTTACAGTAAAGCCTGAAAATTTAAAACAAAAAAGATATAATGTGTCAATCTTAGATAGTCTGATAAATCCCCACAGCATCTCCTGCCTTATTATGATAAAATTAATAAGTGGGCGAACAATCGAAAAAGCAACAAAAGTTCATGAATTAAAACACCAAACAATGCCAATATCTTTTGATTTGAATAAAGCAGTAAGAGATGCGCGAAATTATTTCCTCCCTCAGCTCAAACAGCTTTAGATCATAGACATGGGTTAATTTGCGACTCTTGAAAAGGACAAACTGATGTCTCATAACCAAATCACTGAAGCAGGCTATTTTATGATCGGGAGGATCTTTGCAAACACGCTACAAAGATCTTGAACCCAAAGCGACTTACAGAAGAGAGACAGAGCGCATGCTGCTTTGTTTGCCATCCTTTAAATACCAATAATTAAAACGTTAACGTGATTGGGTGGTGAGTGCCAGGGGGAGAGGGTGTCTGTATCCCAATAGGCGAATCCTTTTTAATAACCCGCCTCGAGATAATGATGTAAAAAGGACCGAAGCGTCTTGTGCGTAACCAGGGTTATCGTGGAGATCCGGTGAAGGTGAATCAGACACAGAAAGGGAGAGAGGCAGGAGAGAGTGGCTCTTATTACGTGAGGCTCCTCCTCGTCTCTACACCTCAGCTGACAAGTGGAGCGAGCCTGCAACTTCACCACTGACACACAACTAAACTCGTGAAGGACAAACAGAGGAAGAAACTCTGAGACGCGCGTCAAGAGTTTCCCGAAGAGACCATAGCCTGCAACGACGCGGAATCCACGAGGCTATGGACAGGAGGATGAACTTGAACGGCGGCGCAGGGGACATTTTTCACAAAACTCTGAGCGCCGTGTCCACGAAAAAAATGGACCCTTTCAGATCGTCGGCCGGCATCGAACTACCAGCCAGAGACCGCCAGTCACCGATCAGCTGCTTTGACCAGGCCGATCCAGACCCGATTCAGCCGGGAGGACTGGCAGGAGGCAGAGGGGGGACGCTGGGTCTGCCGACCGGATCTTTGTGCGTAAAGTACGGGGAGAGCGCCAACAGGACCTCGGCAGCGGAGAGCAGCGGAGGTGAGCAGAGCCCCGACGATGACAGCGACGGAAGGTGTGACATGGTCCTCCTCAGCGATGGGCGGACGGTGAGCACGGGGAAAGCTGAAGGAGGTAAGAAAACCAAAGAGCAGAAATTACTGAGGCTAAACATCAATGCCAGAGAAAGACGACGGATGCACGATCTGAACGACGCGCTGGATGAGCTCAGAGCGGTCATCCCCTACGCGCACAGCCCGTCAGTGCGGAAACTCTCCAAAATTGCCACTTTGCTGCTCGCCAAAAACTACATCCTCATGCAGTCACAGGCGCTGGAAGAGATGAGGAGGCTAGTGATGTATCTCAACCAGGGCCAAGCCATTTCTGCCGCTTCCATACCGGCCACCACTGCCCTCGCAGCTCCCGGCTTGGGCGCGTACGAGCAACCGGGTGGATACCCCTTCCCCACCGGAGTGGCCGGGTCCTCCTGCCCAGATAAATGTGCCCTGTTCAACAATGCCACTTCCAGCCTCTGCAAACAGTGCACTGACAAGCCTTAACGCGCCTGACAAAGACTCCGAGAAGCACACGAGCAAGAAGAACCCACTTTTAAGGACACTTTTGGAGAGGAAAACCAGTGAAGTCAATAGGCTAGAGACAAAAAAGGAAAAAAAGAAAAAGAAAAAAGTAATGGCGACGAATACTTTTATAATATTTACTAAATGCATTAAAACGCGCTTTTTTTTGTTCAAACATTACTTGATTGTGAATATAAATCATCCTTAAAGTGCTGGTATGAATGACAGTGAAGACCAAACAGACGTACAGTAGGGCCTGTGAGAATGGCTGCAAGTGTTGATTTGAGTGAGTTGTTGATCACTTGCTCTGTGATGGACACTTTTGGAAATTTGGGTGACCTGACAACTTGCGACTCTTTCCACTTGAGTAGATGGACATCTTGTCGAAGCGGTAGTCCAGACTCACTTTCTGCTGCTTTCTCATTTATTCACGGTTTTCTTTCCATTCAAGTCAGAGACTTTTTTTGTTGGGTTTTTTGGGGGGGGGTTTAAGGCCTGCTTTCACGAAGTTTTTCTGCTGAGCAAGTGGAATGTTATAAGCAAGGAAAGTCAAACGAAACAGCGAGTTAAGAGGTTGAATCAGTCAGATGTTTATGTGCTAATTTTAGACACTTGTTAATCGTTGCGCACGCCTATTGCAATTCTTTTTGGGGGGTGGGGCACTGTCATATAATAAACATCCAGATTTTTTTTTTTTTATTACAAATCCTGAATTGAAACTTATCACGTGTTTCGATGTGTTTTTGTAATTTATTCATTTGAATATCTATGATGGATATTTTTTGCTTGCATTGCACATTGTCGTCTCTTTTTTGTTGTATTTTTGTTTTCTTCTTAAACATGACGATTGAGGTCTTCAGATTAATCGCGTTGTCAGGTCGGGCTGTGGATTATTGTAGATACCTTAGTTATTATAAGAGCAGAGGAGGGCCGTTTGTATGTATTTCAGTGTTGAAAAGCTTTATTAAAATATTTTGAACAACAGAAAAAGAAAATCTGATTATTCATGTGAAGTGTAGCACACGTGGAATCAGAGCGAGCTGCCTTTAACTGTTAATTGTTCTCGCTGATTTTTTGTTTTTTTAATTTGGGAGGGGGATTTTTAAACAAACTTAAAAGGATAACTTCAGAGCCTCTCCTTTTCTGGGAGTGAAGCAGCTCTCAATTGTCAGTCTCTGCATTCTCACCAGGTGTCAAGCAGAGAGGGGAAATAATGCTCAACAATTTTCTGCTCCATCAAAACCGGTAACTTTTCTTATCTTAAGTCTTGGGAGCGAAGGCCAGACGTGGGTGGGTGAACATAGCTTCAGGGCAACATTAAGATGTTTGTGCTCCACGGACTAAAAGCAAAAACAAAAAGAAGCAAAAACAAAAACCACACACTCTGATGACCTTTACTGTGGATGTTAAGACAATTTCTACGCTGGTGTGTAATAATATGATAATGCGAAAACAAGTGTGTATGAAAACTGTCGGCAGTAATACCTGGCCTCGCATAATCAAACAGATCGTTAAGGCAATTAGACCTCCACAGTGTGATTAAGAAATGTAATTAGGACTCTGTTTCATTGCCGCAATTTGGTGTCTTTACTCAGAACGCAACCATCAGCTGCTCCCCGATCGACTCAAGCTTCGTCCCCCTCACTTTACTGTCCACATCGAAAACACTTTGATAAGAAATTTAGGGAATGCTTTTGAAACACTAAAAGAAATCTAGCCTTAAAGCCTTAACCCCCCCCCGCCCCCAAAAAAAAAAAAAAGTCAGGGTAAATATTCTGAAAGCTTCAGCACCATGGACAGAGGCCACAGATTTCACATTTCAAATCCATGGATTAGCACTGATCATTTCGCACCACAGCTTTTTCCCAACTTTTTAATATAATCAACTAAATTCAATACAGCAAAACTCTTGCCAATAAATGTTTCTGTTGTAGATGGATACTGTGATATTTTAGGCACAGCTTTTCATTTGAAATCCTCAAACAAGCTTCAAGCTTGCACAGCCACACACCAAAACCTCTCTTTTAAATGTAACATGATCAATGTTTTCTCCTAATAATTTGAAAGCCTGCATCTTTATCTTCTTTTTCCACATAGAAGCAAACAAATATGAAAATGTGTTACCAACACTGGTTTAGGATTTTTTTTTTTTTTTAAACAGTCTCCGATCTAAGCTTTGTGTCTGTATGATGAGCCATTCTGACAACAGGGTCATTACAGTGTCCCATTTAATCCCATCACACCCCTGAATGCCTTGAATCTTCACAGAAGAGCCCTTAATCAAGACTGGAAATAATCAGGAGACATCAAAACAGCTCTGGAGTGAAAATCCTGTCAGCAACTCACGTTACAGGATTTAAGCTTGGATTTATTTATTTATTTTAGTTTGAACACAGAGATGAGGCTTTTTTTTCCTCCCCCTGCTGCTGTTTGAAAATGAGACTTCACAAAAACATTAATTATGCAATATGCATTAATGCACAAATGAGTGGAGCATTTAACCCATACTAATATTCACATTAGCCCAGAAGAGGAGATTCCCCAGGGATGAGACAGAGCCATATGGGTGCATAAAACAGAACACAACATCCAAAGGAAAACAGAAAACAGCATAAAAATATCAATGTAAAGGCAGAGGACAATTTTAGAGCCAACACGGGGAGCAGGGTGTTTAAGGAAAAGTAAGAAATTCAATAACCGAAAGGCTCCGGGATCCTCTTGATAAGGGAGCTGCTAGATACTTGGTATTTCAGCCATTTTTACAAGTTGGTGAAATGTCATGTACACACAAGGGTGCCTGAAATGTTAAGCTGGACCGGGCAGTGATAGAGCCCCAAGATGCCTCGTGAAAACAGAAAAAACAGGAGCATTTTCAAGCCTTTTTTTTTTTCTCTTTTAAAGTGGCCACCAACCGAGTCATAATAGCGAACATCGCTTTTATCCACAAGCCTAATAAAGCTGCATCTGTCTTTAAAGCATTTACAGTGGGAATCGGGACTGACGAATAAAAGTGGAAGATTTAAAAAAAACACCCCTTTCATAAACTATAAAATGTCCAATTTGCCATATCAGTGGGCAGCAGGGCGCTTGTTCATAATGCAGCTGCTGTGTATGCTAAAGATGATAAACATTAAAAATATACATAAGTACGCCGAATTGAAATGTCTCCTTCATATCAGTAGCTGGCAAAACTCTGACAATGGATTCATCCATGTTGTGTCACATACTGTGTATAAAGATATATGTGCTGCACTGGTTGAGGCACCAAATCAACTGCTGGGCGGTACTTCATTTTTGTCAGGCCACTGATAGCAATACATAATGTTGTTGGTGCACGCACAATGCCGGCTAATAGAACTGTGCAGCTAAAGAGGTAAACTGATTATTTTCAGTAGTACAAATTTTAACTTCTTAACAGTTAAACCTTCATTATCAGATGCACTGCAGGGCCGATATATGAGGAAATTATGAAGCTGGTCTTTGTAGATGAGCCTATTATCATATTTGAGAAATTTACTTGTGCTTTTTCTGGCCTTCAGCTACCAATCTTTCCAATAGCACCTTTATTAGAAGCTTTACTTATTAGACAAGGAATACTGAGCACAGTTTTTACGATAAACTGTCCAACTTGCTAAATATTTCAAAATCAAATAAAATTAAATATATGCTGACCACCTTTAAAACACTATTAGGGTCATTTTAATGAGCTAAAAAAAAAGTCCATATCCATCTACTCATTCTTTGTTTGCAGGAAGATAAACACCATATTTGATTCAAGGTTGCCCTGAAAAAGACCAGATGTGGCTCTTACAGATTAATGCTATAACTAAGCCTTGCCTTTCAAAATAGAGACGATCCCCATTATAATACTCAAACATTGATGCTTGAAGGAGCTGTTTAACTGCAATCACAGCTTCCCCTCTGTGTGCATGCAGTGTTAATATCGAACAGTGACTTTTAAGGATTATATTTAGAGATACTTTGTTGTAACTCTGAGCTCCTTTATATCTGAAAATATAAAGAATACTGATGGCGATTTTGACCACTTTCCCCTGCAACGACATTCAGTATTTCCTGTATATTTTCAAGTGTTTTCCCACTCACCTAACGAGCTCCTAATTCATTACATCGCAAATGTTTTTATCTCTGAGGCAGCCTCGAGGTCAGGTAAACATATGGCAGTGCGTTTAGCTCTGAAAGTTCTAACAGGGGACAATAAATGACGTAGCAAAGTGTGATTATCCCCTCATCTGGAATACAACTGTTGAGTAACATCTCTAATATTCCAACCGCCTCCATATTAATCAGATTAAAGCCCCAATCTCCTAATCCCTGTTTACCGATGGCTCTGTCTTTCTGCCGTAATCTGATGTTCTTTTATTCTGCTGGGATTAAACTGTGTCATGGCTGAGCACAGTAATTTGGTGGTGGCCGTGTTGTTGTTGTGGACAGCACCGGCTCTTTGTTGCTGTACAGGTTGTTTATTCCAGAAGAAAAAAAATGACAAAAAAACAATTTACTCTGTGGCTTGACCAAACAAGAACGGGCGATGAAGTGAAGTGTTTTGATTGTTCAAATATTTGTGCCAAATAAATCAAATTATGAATGCTGTTGGGAGGCAATTCACTCGATTTGATACCGTTTTATGGCACCGTTGCCTGAAATAAACTTTGAGCTTTAGTGTGTTTTCCATGCAAATGTTGATTTTATTGAGAAATTACTTGTTATCCACGCGTCTTGATAAAAGTATAAAAGAAACGCAATTTACTTTTCATCAAATTTACAGATTATGCAATCATTTTAATGTCAAAAACTAACTTCCGGTGGCGCAGGGGTCAAAGCTTCCCCGACAGCTGTGAACTTTCCATTTATGTGACCTTAACACCGAGATAATGTGCTTGATTAGAGTGGATGGAGAACTCACAGTGACACAAGCGGCCTCTCTGGATTATGTTAACAGCACCATGCTCGGCTGCGCTCGGGCACGCTAATGCAAACTTTAAACAGAGTAAAGGATTTAAACTAAAATGTGAAATCGTGATGGTTTTTGTGTACTTCACCTGTGAGACAGATCCTGCTCGTCCTGCTCAATATGCAGATCGTGACCCTCTCAGGGTTCATTAAAGCCAAGGCGAGGTGGATTTCATCTCCTGTCTCTCATATTCATTAACTCTGGCTTTCACACTGAAATAAAGACACGAGGATGACACAATAACAGTGAGAGTCACTCGCTTCTCATTTAATATACACACACACACTTTTTCTTTGTTTCCCTCCCATACACACGCCGATCCTGAGACAAATGAAAGGCCTGACCAATAGGGAGGCGTGTAGCGCTATAAAGAAGACATTGCCTGATACAACCTCAATTCTGTGTTGTGATAATGACAGCCATCTATTTATGTGCTGTTCCTACAACAATTCATCACCTGATTGCTGAACAGGTTTCTGATTAGAGTGTAATCTGAAGATTAGAATGCACTATGAGCAAGGTCAACTATATAGCAAACAAAGGCATAAATTCAGACATAAAACAGTCCAAACAGTGACCGGATCTGACGCCAGCTACTGAATGATAACGCACTGCCACTTTCTAGGAATACAGAAGAATTTACAAAGTGGATTTCGGCCTAAAACGTGGGAAGAATAAACCAACAATCTTGTTCCCTCCCTTTGAAAAACCTGTCATGTTACTAGAGCATGAAACCCCGCCGTTAGTGTAACACTTGCTTGGCTGATCTTCCTGATGTGCTGAGTGCTACTCCAGGCTTCAGTGTATCTGTCTGAGCAGAGGTCTTTAACAGCCATGAATGCCAAGCATGGGGGAGGCAGGCCAGGCCAAGCGTAACCATGGCGGCCCAATGTCCTTGGCTCCTTGGCGGCCTTCACCTCACACTCCCTGCACAGTGAATTTTATGGCTAATTTCCGGCAATTTATCCTGGCACTTTCAGAAGAGAGATTCCTGCGGGAATAATGTGCATAATTTGCATAAATCATCCTGATAGAATGCATATCAGCATGTAACCCCCCTGTCTGATGCCGCAGCGTTTACTTTGTAATCAAAACTGACTCTTTTCCACCGGCGGATGCACAAGAGCCATGAGAAGGGGGTCTGGGTTTAGGTGAGTAATTACAAAGAAATGAAACACACATACAGGGGCTCATGAAGAAAAAGCTCAATGAAACTTTTGGGAGTAAAAAGAAAAAAAAACATGAAATCCAAGCTACAGGGAATACATCAAAACTATATTAAGTATTTATATATTTAGCTGCTTTTAAAATGCACAGAGAGGGAAATAGTCTCATCTCTATTTCTTATGTGGCACAGTTTATGACTAGTTTTCCTCTTCTTTTTGGCACATTCTGATATCAATTTCTTAATTTAAACCAATTCCTTAGCGCTGTATAAGTGAGAAGTCAATTGCAGTTTAGTCCACAACGCTTGTTCTCAAAATCTCCCTCTGTGTAAGCAGCCAGTTGTCTGAGGGGAAGAGACGTGGGTCAGTGCGAGGCTTCCCCCCCTTGCTGTGATCGAATCTGACGTACAGTGAGAATGTGCATATTCTCTTGGACTGCCTTCGTTACAATAATCAGCCGTGGTCAAATCGACTTTGTTGTTCGAGGAAGTGCGAGATGAAAGAGAGAAATGGAGTGCAATAGGAAGAGGAGGTTTTTGTCTTTCAGCGCACATGCAGACAAAAGGCATGTGGCCTGATGGAAATGCTATAGAGCATGCAAGCTGCACAAGAGGTAGTGGGTTAACTAATCGGAGAAGACACACAGACAAAACATAGCTGCACGGGAAAAGGGTGCTGCACTCGTTACATGCATTCCTTTTTGTGACTGACAGGGTGTGCGTGGTTTTTTTGTTGTTGTTGTTTTTTTTATTGTGTGTGCATTTTAGAGGAGCAGCCTTCATTGAAGCGAGCAGATTTGTGTATCCACACTACCAGGTTCCTCCACTGGCCTTCACCCGAGAATCTCAGGATCTCAGATGGTATCACTGGTGACAACGGGACAGTCGTCTGCTGGATAGACGTTAATCACAATAATACAGGGCAGGCTAATCACGACTCACTGATCAAGCGCTTAATGACATGCCTGCCATACCCACTGTAACCAGCCCACTGCAGAGGGATTCACACACCAAGGCTAGCCCCTTTTGTGGGGGGGCAGGAGGAGGAGGAGGAGGAGGACGGTGGTTATGAGCCTGGTGCACAGCCATCCAGACAATAATTACTCGATGACTGTGGTCACATTAAGGATCAGTCAAAGCAGATTAATTTCGACTGATAGCATTGGTCCCTCCTAAATGCAGATTTTCTTAATAAGAGTGAAATTGTGCCACTGCGAGGTTAGGCACAGAGAGAGATTTGCTTATACGGCAATACTGCAATTACTTATCCGGAGAGACAATGTCTTCTTCTTTGCACAAATCAAACTGTACTTCTGAATGTCAGTGCAAAAATTAGCGCACAAATGTGTGTTGTTTTTTTTTTAAATACCGACTGGTCTGACGTGTGTGTGTTTGCATGCAGGAACCGTATGCACCGCCACATACGGGACTGCTTGTGTGGTACGGGTAGGCCTTTCAGTAAATACC
>VVHJ01024666.1:9506-22514 GCA_015107715.1 Tylochromis polylepis
CATTAACAGCCCGGCCATTAGCCAAGAAGTGAGTAATGTTATGGTAACCGCCGGAGCCTGGGGATCGTTTTTTGCTGACACAGGAAAGCAGAAGCCGCCTCTGGTGACAGTAATTGGACCCAAAGGATCCCTGACATATGAGCTGGGAGACTCTTCAGCTGCTTTGTATCGACTTTTTGGTGTGAGCGAGACTGAGAGTGTGAGATGCTGCATGGTACTGTGCGCGCGTGCGTGTGCACTAACTGGTGCTCTGTTCCGCAGTGAGGCATTTTTTCACTTTGGTATTGAGTCAGTATCGAGCCATTATTGACTTCCTTGAGGCATTCAACCCTTTCTTCTTAGTTTGGGATGCACTGAGTCGGAGAGATGATGAGAAATTCCAGAATTTGCATGAAAATTGCATGAATACATTTTTTGGGGGGGGATTTGCCTTCAGGTGGTGGGCCTCATTTAAGTTTTCACTATGTATTCAGCTGCTGCCTCAACAGAATGTGATTGTTCAACATTTTTCTCCATAATTTTGCAGTTCTAATAAAGTTGAACTATTCCTTAAAATGGGAAATAAGGCAGGCATAAAACTGCACCTCATAACGTTGGGTGTAATCTGATGACGTTTTATGCATATGTCAGTATTTAACAACGATACATATGAGGATTTACCTACAACAACACCTGAAAATCTGATAATAACACAACCTAAGATCATGTCTGAAAACAGTTACCCCATCTTTTTTGTCCCTCTCAAGAGCCCCGTGGAGAAAATCTCTGGACACTTCCTCATTCTCGTCCAACCACATGATGACAAATGGCTCAAACCAGCTGCACAACACAGAATGACAAAGGGCAACACAAATCTTTATGCCACGGCGTTAAATGTTTCAGGAAAAGCGTGCGGTGCTATAGAAAAATACTCACGCTGGATATTCAGGTACGTGCTTCTGGAAAGTGGGAAGCTCTTTGCAGTACTCATTATAGAGCCACTTCACCTTGAAGTGCAAATTCATATAATCTGCACTTTTGCACAGGCGATGCTTCTCATGCTCTGAATATCAAAGTGGAAGAATGGGTGAGGAAAATTACGCACAAAAATTTCCAAAAATAAAATTTTTTTAAAAAGCCCATCACTCCGATCTCACCACCCTAAACACTCACCCTCCATAGCGTACTTCATATCTTGTGCAAACATGTTCCACATGACTTCAGCGCTGATCTTGCCCACATTGAGTTCCTGGGGAAACCTGAAGGAGACATCACAGTGCTCAGGACTAAATCCAGCTCCATATTCAGTAATGGTGCTGTATTATTTAACAAGACAGCCCAGGCTCTTTCTTGTGTAACTCCATCAGTGCTTTCACAGCATGTTTTCAGTTGCCAGCAGAGAGAAATCCACCACAGAGAGAATATGAAATTATCAAGATACTATTATTCTCAGTTTTCTTTCTCCAAAAACAAAAGCTGTGGGTTTATTTAAATTTGTACTAAAATATTAATTTAGCAGCTTTAAAATTAAAAATACACAACCAGCAAGGCTGCAGGAGTTACTTTATGACCATAAACTAAGGGTCTGCTGCAAGCACAGTTACATAATAGAGTTGATTTCTTAGATATTGTGCTCTTTGGATTTTGTGCTGACAGGATGCTATTTGTGTCTCATAACAATTTCTGTTTCCCTTTTTGTTCCTTTTTTGTTCCATCACACCCACCACACATATTCTACTGCTTCACTTTCTCTTTTTTTTCTTTTAAATAATAAACCCTTTCATAGACTAGCCTTGATATTTCAGCATCGCCTGAGTACAATAACTACGCAGAGTTAGGCAGATCTTATAAGCACACACTCACTGATTAAGGCAAGGAGTGTATGAGTTTTTGTCCTCCTCTATGATGGACACAATGAGGGTGATAAGTTTCGACCAGAAGTCCAGGTTCTTGATGCTGGGACCCTGCTCATCTGGAGGGACAGCTTTTGACTGAAACGACAAAGGTTACTTTCACTGTGAAGGCCCTAAAACTGCAACAGTAGCATCTGTGCACAAAAACAGAGGCACACTCACGGGGTCTGTCTGATATTCCCTGTTGTAGAGGTCATGGCAGTTGTTGAAAATGTATTCGTAGGTGGAGTTGAGACAGGCTTTTACACAATCCTTAACCACCTGACTTGCCCTCGGGGGGCTCTGCAGCTCCTGGACCTGAAAACAAATATTAAAGAGCATATTGCTGAACTGAAAACACCTCGAAGCATTTACCAGGCACACACAGCGTCATCATGAGGGTTTTCTCACTGGGAATTTAACCGTAAACTCACTGAGCTGCACAAATGGCACCAGTGTACAGTAGCAGCCACACAAAACTGAGCAACGTATATGTACACATATACAGACACCACACACACACACACACACATTACAGTGCTTCATGCTAATAGCTTAAGTTTATGTAGGATTATGCTGATGAGGCTGATTCTCAGTTTGTGCCTCAGGCTGCTTCTAGAAAGTACTGACATTTATACTGTGTTTAGAAGGAAAAAAAGAGAAAAGAAAAAAAGAAAAGAAAAAGTTCTTACCTTCATCCTAAAAAAAGTGATACTAGTCAAAAGGTCAACAGTAGACTTGAGGTCTTGCAGTCTTTCAGGACTGCTGGCAGGGAAGTTATTCTGAAAACGCAAACAGAGCAAATTAAAAAATAAAACATGTCAAAGTAGCTTAAACGCATGCTATTTCTTCTTTAAACAATGCATGCACTCAGAAAATCCGGAGCAAGAGACTGACAAACGGGAACACATTAAGAATGAAATTGTTCAGCACATTTATAATGGAAATAAGAGAAGAAATTACCCGATACATGGACAAGTCAATTCTCAGGGAGTTGTGCAGCTGATCCAGCAGTTTGACAAACCTCTCCTTCTACAAAGGAAAAGATACAGAAAAAAAATGCAAAAACGTAACACAGCTGGAGGATTATTTGTAACCATTTGACTAAACAAATTTAAGGTGGATCTGAAGATGCTCAGCTGATTAGAAGTTTCACAAAGTAGGCAGCGACACATCTACCATCGTTTTTTAGGGTGTTTAAGCGAGGTGTTATCTCATTTCCCATAGGATTTTTTAATTAGCATATAATTCCTCTTATACTATACACTCACCGGCCACTTTGTTAGGTACACCTGTAACTAGGGTGTACAGAGAACGGTCTAAAAAAGGGAAAATATCTGGTGAGCAGCAGTTTTCTGGATGAAAATGCCTTATTGATGCCAGAAGTTGGAGGAGAATGGGCAGACTGCTTTGAGTTGATAGGAAGGCCACAGTGACTCAAATAAACACCTGTTCCAAAGAAAAGCATCTCTGAAAACACAACATGTTGAACCTCGAAGCAGATGGGCTGCAGCAGCAGAAGATCACATCGGGTGGCTCTACTGTCAGCTAAGAACAGGAAACTGAAACTACAGTTCACACAAACTCACCAAAATTGGACAAATCAGAGGTTGAAAAAACACTATTTGGTCTGATGAGACCTGATTTCTGCTGCAACATTCAGATGGTAGTCTCAGAATTTGGTGTAAACAACATGAAAGCATGGATCCATCCTGCTTTTATCAACTGTTCGGGTTATTGGTGGAGGTGTGATGGTGTGGGTGATATTTTCTTGGTACACTCAGGGCTCCTCCTGCCAACTGAATTTCATTTAAACACCACAGCCTATCCGAGTACTGTTGCTCTGCACATCCATCCTTTTCTAACTGTGGACCGTGTCGCAAAGCTCAGATCATCTCAAACTGGTTTCTTAACATGATAATGAGTTCACTGCACTCAGATGGCCTCCAAAGTCAGCAGATATCATCATTATTATGTATGGACCAAAATCTCTGAGGAATGTTTCTATTACACTGCTGAATTTGTGCCATGACAAACTAAAGCAGTTCTGGTAAAAGGCAAAACAGGTACTAGCAAGGTGTGCCTAATAAAGAGTGTGCGTATAGTCACATATAAAAAAGGACAAAGTCTTTCAGGGACTCACTCCAAAGTTTGATGCAGCAAATCTGTCTGAGGCAGAAACATTGTTGGAGGACTGGGTGGTGTGGGCGTAGTAAGCATTAATGTTGGCAAGCAGGGTGCTCATCACGGCTGGCACTCCTGGGCACATGTACTTAGATGACAAGCAGGCAAAGTGGCTGTGGGGTGGACGTGGCAAATAGACAAACATTTAGTACATTTACTTGCATCTCATATTCCTGCATTGAACAATGAGAAAATAGAGTGTGTAGTCAAGATTTAGCTGTACTGTATCCTTCATGAAACCATTTACTAGCACGTCAGTGCTTCACGTTTCAAACATTTAAATTTGGCTCTCGGGGTTCTGTTTGGGATACTAACGTCATGGCCTGGTAGATGGACTCCACTCCGTATCTCATGGCAAACTCATCAACGATCTCCTGAGCCGTTTCATCAAAGTACACCTTCCAGGCATCATCTCCTTTGGCGTCAGGAATCTTTACCACACCGCCGTTTTGCTCCTCAGTTGTGTACTGGAACAAATGCTGAACACATACAAAGAGGAAGTAAGGGCGATTTTATGTACTAAGCTATAAACATGTTTACATTATCACTGGCAGTTAAATAGCAATGAAATCACTCAATAAAGGATATTGAATGCAAAATTTGCAGATAAAGAAAAAAACAAATACATCAGCAGGATAAAATGATGGTATTAGACCTAAATGTGCCCATTTATGTCTGTGTAAATTGTGTGACACCCACAAGTAAACTCACTGGATCTGATATAATAAATAATTAAAATATTCCAGAAAGACATTTAGAGGATCTCCACCACATGTCTACGCAGACTGACCTCGTGCAGGCAGGTGTACTGGACATGGTAAGGAGCCACCGTCTCCTCTCCTTTGATCTCCACACTTATGTGCATCCGAATGGCTCCAGACACAGCAGACTTATCTGTTCTCTTGTCTGTCATGAGAAAGTAAGTTGGCTGAAATCTCTCCTATCTACAACAGACAAGCACTTCAATTATCTGTTATCTTTTACTGACTTGCTGCTCTTCTCATTCATCTCTAATTCACTATCCCCTTTTCTCCTGTCCCACAAAAACTCACCTAGGTTGTACCAGACGTCCATCTCCCCGCTCAGAGTGCGGACTTCGATGATGGTTTGCCCCAGGAAGTCGTCACTCTCACGTTTGAACCTCTGTTTCACTCGAGACTTGATGTCATCGTCTTCATCCCACACACGGACCTTGATGCGATCAGATGAGTTGTGGCATTCACTGGATGAAGAAGGGGGACAAATGGGTGGAAAACATAAGAAGCTGACAACTGTAATGCAGAAAAAGACTCTGTAAGGGCGGGGGAAATTAGTGCAAATACACTACAACTACTGCGTGGGCCTCGAGAGACACAAGAACAAACCATAAAAATTGAATTTCCAACAACTTTTAATGAGATATAACATACATTTGAAACTTTTAAGATAGGCTTTCTAGTGGACTCACAAGTGGAAGCTCTCTTCCCAGACAGGGTTGAGGTTCCCATAGATGGTCTTTGTCCTCTTCTTGGTTTTCCCGACTTGAACAGTTACATAAGGGTCGCTCGAGCCCGTTTTGTCTTTAGCCTGAAGGCCCTGGGCACACACCACTGAAGAAGAGGCGAGAGACAAAGGTACATGTATACAAACATCTTTTCAACTCTCTTACAAAAGAAAAAAAAAAAAAACCCAACTTTTGAAAAAGAAAAATCAAACTTGCATCTATGGGCTTGACATCTCCAAAAACATGTGTCCCACTATCCTTCAACAATTTTTCAGATAAATATATATAAATATATATTCAAATGTACCTGTGATGCTGATTTTTGCTGACCATTTGGAGGTCCCATCAAGCACACTTTGCTTGATCTGTTTCATGTGCATGGCATGCGTTGCCTTGTCGAGGGCAAACACTTCCTGGATTAGCTCAAAGATCTCTGGCTTATTCCTCTCTCTGATCTTCATGCGATCCTTTAGGACCATGATGATGTTCTGGGTCCGGTCTTCTGCGCCATGCTTGGAGCTCTTCTCTGCAGCTCCTGAATAGACAGGGAAAAAAATGAACAAAGGGATGCACAAAGTGCATTTTTGGAAGGGAATATATGTGATTCACTGCAATATCTCTCCTTAAAGCTGGGAACCAAGTTAAGATAGCATCAGATCAATTTAGAAAGACATTTCTTGGCCAGGAGTCAAACCCCTAATCTCTCCAAACCACAACAGAAACTGACTCCACTTAACCACTGATCTACTCGAGAAAAAGAAGCTAGTCAAGTAACCATAAATAGATCAACACATGTTTCCAGGATCAAGATCTTACAAGAATCTTTGGACTCAGAAGAAATGAATTATGCATTGTGTAGACTGACTCTAAAATGAGTATGGGAACTGGATAAGTCACTCTTTGTGAAACTGAATTAGACAAAGCAGTATGGATGCAAAGCCTATGGGCAGAAAGGAGAGAGCGAAAAGGGGCAGGGGTATGACAGCACATTACTCAGGAGATAAATTGGAAAGGAAGAGGGAGGAGAATGTGAGAGTGGATAGAGGACAAGAATAATGGGATGTCAATCGGGCAGAAGGATACACAGGAGGAGCTAAAATAGTTTGGGTGTGTGCAGATGCGCATGAGAAAGATGAAAGATGTGTATGTTTTATGCCTGTCCATACAAGTGCCAAAATCTGTGTGGCCTTACTCTGCAGACAGTCGGCATTGAGCAGGTCCTGGCACTTTTCGTGGCATTTGACACCACACTCCGAGCAGCGCATGCCTTGACGTGCGATGCCCCACAATAGTCCCTCACATTCATAGCAATAGGTGGGAGTGGTGGCTGTCCACACCTCAAAGTTGTGTGGTGTAGTGGAGGAGATGGGGTAGATCAGAGCCTGCAGGGTCTTTTTATAAACATGAATCTTCTGCAAGTGCCACAGAGAAAAGAACCACAAGTTTAAGTCCAGCTATTTATTAAATTCTGAAGGTCCTGAAAACAAACTGACAAAGACACATGTGGAGGAAAACCCACCAGCTCCTCATTGCCAAGAGTAGTGGAGGCCATGGCCGAGGTGATTCCAGCTTTACGTGAGTTCTGCACCAGAGACTGAGAAAAGAGACGACAAACAAAAAAAATGTTTGCAAGTTGCAGCGAATGCATGGAGCTTTATATTTGATTTCTTTGAGGAATAAAAAACACTTACCATCGCCTAAAGATGTCAGGCAAGGATTAAACACAGGAGCAGAGTGGAAGGAGACAAAAACAGATGTGAGCAAAGTGAGGGATATTAAATATGCAAGCCTTTAATTTATCAGCAAATCAAGCACAGCAATCGAAGTGGCTACTTCAAAAATTCACTTTTGATTATAAAAAAGGTGAATTTGCAAAGAAGAAGTTCAATCATGTATAAGATCAGAGGAAGAAAAACAAACTACAACGCAGAATAAAAGACCGTAAATCAATGACAGAGAAAAGATCGAAGACGGAAACCAATTGTGTCTACACAAAAATTATTCTTAGTGTGTGGTTTATTATGCGCGCGCGCGCGCGTGCGTGCGTGCGTGCGTGCGTGCGTGCGTGCGTGCGTGCGTGCGTGCGTGCGTGCGTGCGTGTGTGTGTGTGTTAATGTTGATTCTCACCAGATCTCTGACTAGAGGAATGGCTTTTCTCTTGCGAAGGTCGGGCATGCTGTCAATACTGTATAGCGCACCTCCCATTCTGTAAATTAAACGATAAACAATTACATATTTATGCATATGCTCATCAGTATTTATATTTCTATCATCAAAATGTTTTACTATAAATTTGTGATTTGGAACAAAGCGTGTGATGGATTTATCTCAGTCCCTTTTTAATGCTCAGCCAGTCAAGGACTTCTCAAGGACTTCACTGGAGAGTTTGATTATGGCGGCTGCTTTGTCTAAAATAGTGGGCATGACACGCCACACAACTAGATTTAATTGCTGCGTCTCTATTTGGCTAACTTGGCACTTCTTCAGCATGAAGCTTCAGTTCATGCTCTGAGGTCTCCCTCATCTACAAACGACCTGCCAGCCGAGTCGGGGCAGCCCAGAGCTGTTCAGTGCTCACTGGCTAAATGCCACAAGCTGAATGAGCCTCAATAAAACAGAACAAAGCATTTCTGGGCTAAAAAAGGATTGTCAGTCTAAAGCACTAAAGGATTCTATCACCAATGAACAGAGGGTAATTTTAATTGTATTTAAGGTAAGACTTTGTCATAATTCCCAAGTAATTAAATGGAATTTTAATGTACTTGACTTGAAATGACAAAATAATTATATTTACCTACAAATACTTAAAGGGTAAATTTACTAGAATAACAGGGTAACACGTCAGGCTTTTACAGGAAACAAATAAATAATTATATTGTAAGTAAATTTAAGTAGTGTGTAAGAAAATTTACAGGAAAGGAGACAAATTATTCTGCAAGTAATTTTTATTACTGCATAATTTCTTGGTAATTTTGTGGAAAAATAAACAATATTTCCCCATGTTACATTATAAGTATGCGGCACATTTCAGGGTACAGACCGTGTTAATGTTATGGAGTGGCTTAACTTCAATTTCCAGGTATTTCAAAGGAAAGGAGACAGTTATTACCAGTAAAATGTCTGAAGTTATATAATATTTAAAATTACTCTTGCACTTTGTAAAATTGCTGATGCATTAATTGCCCTAACTGAAACACTGTCTGATGTAGTGTGTGCGTCATGTAAGAGAACATTAACAACCCACCCTCCTTTACCAAACCACAGCGAGTTGGAGGTCTCTCCTCGAGCCTGAGAGAGAGAGAGGAGGAATTTTAAAGAGGAAAAAAGTTTGTCCCTACAAGTTTGTTTTTTTTAACCTTTAACATGCTGCATGAATACAGCTGCATCACCATAATGAGAGTTATCTGATTATGAAAGTGCTCTATTAAACTCTTCACATTTAAACCCCATCCCATTTTGCATTATTGTATCACTGTTTCAAGGCTGGATGGGTCAGTAAAAATTACACAGTTAGTGTGCTCTTTGTACAGCTGTGAAATAAAGCTAATGGCATTTACAAAGGCATATACTCAATAGGCAGCAGAATTTAGAACCAAAAGAACCACTTATTCAATAAATAACTATGGATTATGGAGCTATGCAAAGTACCCTTAGTTATGTAAACTTTCAATTCAAAGGTGTTTCTGGAAAGCCAATTATTTTATGGCTCATATACAGATTGCTCAGCTCTTGAAAGATACAACAAAAAAAAAGGTCAAATTGTTGTGAAAAATGAATGAACGAAGTGAAGGTGCCTCTTTATATAGATATGCAGCAGGACGCATTTCCTTCCGTCTTTCAAGCAACACATTCAGGCTGTACCTACCTGTCAGCATGCTCCAATGATGGCCGAGCAAAGTGCATGTGAGTGTCACTATGGCAATGACATGAAACTGGAAAGAAAACAAAGCGGGTTGGCACAAACAAACAAAAAAATAAAAATAAAGAGAAGGGAAGGAAGCCAAATGTACAAAAACATAACGCGACACACATCAACATAAACATCGAAGCAAGTGATTATTTCTCTGCACAACTGAATTCAAACGCAATGAACAGCAACATAATATAGAAATAAAATATGCAAGTGAAAACCGACCAAGCAAAACTTAATGTGTCTGGCTAGGTCATGCAGTTCTTGTCAAGCAGTGTGGAGCTGCACCCAGGCTAAAATATGAAGTTTGCTCCCTGCCAAGTATTTTTATTTTTAAGGAAGCCAAAAAGGTATCAATTATAGAATATGAAACACATGAAGTCTGCATAAAACACTATCAAAACAGAACTCAAGAAGTTAGTGTATGTACCCTGCCTCTGCCAATAAATAATGCATAGCGCATACATATTTCAAAGACCTGGTAGACACTTTAGAGTCCCTGGAACTGAGGTGTATTTTTGATATCACTGGGTGGAGCTGAATCAGGCACACAGCTCATAAGTTGAGTGGACTGTTGCAGTGAGGCTGGACTGGAATTTAGAGGAAGGGTGTGGCTCGGTCAGAGCTGGGACTGGGAGTAAATGGTGCACTTACCTCCCGAAGTTGTTCTAAGACCTTGTTGTAGAGTCTGTGCCAGTTCTCCTTGGCTCTAACTGCTGGATCAACTGGCTCTTTGGGCTCCTCTGTCACTGGAGGACTAAAAGAAAAAAAACATTTTTTTGACTTTTAGTAAAAAATGTTTTCATCTGACACACTCTGATTCCCCCCCAATTTATTTTATTTTTTCGTTGATTCAGTGAATTGATCCTATTTCCATTCAACCTTCACTCCTACCTCTCCGGTGGCATCTCTTTTTCCTCATCTGGGGTCAGGGGTCTGCTTTCTTCAAAATTCTCCTCTTTCTGCTCTGTGGGAATCTTCTCCTCATTCTGTGCAGGAGGCGTTCTGGTGTCCTTCTCCAGCATTGTTTCCTGCTCCAGCCACGGTTCCTCCTCAACCACGGGAGCCTGGTCTTCAAATGATATTGACTGGGTGGCCGGATCATTGAGATTAGACGGGGTCTGCTCAGATGAGCCCATTGCTTTGGAGGGGGGCTGGGAGGCAGCAGGGGCTGAGTTAGCCAAAGTGGCTGGGTGAGATGGAGGGACAGAGTTAGCTGCAGCAGAATGGTTTTGCTGAGATACAGCTGAGGGTGGAGGGTGAGACTGAGCTGGCTGGGCTGTGGGGACAGAAGACAGGAAACTGGAAGCCAAGCCTGTGACAGCAGCTGTTAGAGGTTTGGCCATGGAGAAGAAGGACGTGGCAGAAGGAGCTGGCTGCGGCTGGGGTTGTGTTTGGGTCTGGGGTTGTTTAGGCAGTTGGGCTGTTTGTTGACCAGAAGGGGGCTGTGTTGTTGGTGCCATACCAGAAGGATGAGCCTGGTTGGACTGGTTAGAGGGTTGAGTAGGAGGCTGCTGTTGGTGTAGGGAGTTTTGCTTCTCTAGAGGGGGCCTGGAGTTGGGTACATCAAGTGCTGGCGGAGCAGTTGAGGTTGGAGTGGGAGTGAAGGGAGGTTCCATGTCCTCACTGAGGGTCCCATCCAAATTGTACAAATCCTCATCATCATACATCATCTCCTCATCCTCATAGAGGCCTTCCTCTTCTCCCTCATACAACAATCCTCCATCATCCTCCTCGTACAGAGCAGCCTCTTCTCCTCCATCTTTGCTGTAGCCACCTTCATCGCTGTACGCCCCCTGGGTCTCATCAGGGTCCCAGTCCGGAGAGCCTTTACTGTAGCTAACGGAGGAGTGACAGGAATGGTAGGAGTCATTCTCATCGTAAAGGTCCCTCTCCCCGTACTCACCACCATAGTCTTCCTCGCTCAGCTGACTGCTGCACCGGCTGAGCTCTGCAGATGATGCATAGCTCCCAGTGGGACTGGAGGAAGAGAAGAGAAGAGAAGAGAAGAGAAGAGAAGAGAAGAGAAGAGAAGAGAAGAGAAGAGAAGAGAAGAGAAGAGAAGAGAAGAGAAGAGAAGAGAAGAGAAGAGAAGAGAAGAGAAGAGAAGAGAAGAAGAGTATAAAAATGCAAGACAGCATCCTGGACAGTACCCAAGGTACTATGAAAAGGTTTACAGTTTTATAATGAACATACATACACTTTCATTTATGCTATTATTGCATGTATATTAGTGAGTATCTAGGCATATGTACAATAAATGGGTTACTGTCCCTCTATGAACTATAATCTTAAAAATGCTTACAGAGCACTGTATTTGAGCCCTTTATGGCCGATACACTGCTAGACAGCTCTACAAAATACCTTTTCTACATGTCTTTGGGCCACCTGAAATAATGCTGATGGCTAATCAATGAAAAGCACCGGGGATACAAGAGTACCAGACAAGTAGCAAGAAATAGAGCAGAACAGAAAGGTAAGAGGCCCCCAGAAAGCTGACAAAGGCAAAAAGAAAAAAGCATCCAGAAATGCAACAAACAGGGAAAACATATTCATGCTCTTTGATGAATGGGTTTATTAAAAACAAAATAGAGGCACAGAGAAGAAGAAAGATGAATGAGGGAGAGGCAGACGGTGAAGAGAGGAAGGATGGTGAGCACGTTGACAAAACAGAAGTGCAGAGAGGGAGCGAGTGCAGAGAGCTGAGAGGAGGAGATGAAAAAGGATGGGCAGGAATGGGAGGAGGTTGCCCTGTCCGATACACTCGCAGAGACAGCTAATCTTATGTGCAGTATTGACCATGAGATTGCCACCTGAATAATTCATAAAGCAGAGCATGGATGAATGTATATGTTCATTCTAACTCTGTAGAAGAGCTGTAAATATTGAGAGGTCTAACAGTGTTGTAAACAGCTCTGAAAAGAGATGCAGCTTTTTGTCTGAAAAAAACAAAACAATGAAAGGCGTGCATATGCACCAAAGACACTGCACAATTTCATTAACTGTACTGAGTCATTAACAGGACTTTTTGACTTGTCACAGCAGGAAAAGCACAGGCGGACATGAATTAATGAATGATTCATGGTTGATTTCCACTTAGGTGCCAGGTGTTGTTCATGCAGGTCATTATCATATTGTCATGGCTTATTGAGGCACCTGGACAAATACTTTTTTTTTAATATCACCTGTGCCTTTTCTTATTGTAGAAGATCAAAACATCTGCTATAAAATTGGTTATAGCCAAACTAAAGATCACATCTAATCTGGCAGGCATGATACTGTTGGGACAGATACGCCTACACCAAAGCAGGCACACACCTGACGGTCCTCTGATGGTGGTAGTCGAGATCATGGCTGTTGCCAGAGCGAGGGTAAGAGAAGCTTCTGGAGTTGCGGTGCTGGTGGCTGATAGGATACTGGTGGACAGAGGCGTTGGGCTGGGATGTGCTGTAGTAGGGAGGGGGGATGCTGTTACTGGTTTCACTGCGGTAGTCACTGTCTCTGTCATCCACAGCACTATCTGGGTCTTCATCTACACAGGAGCACACACAGTCATAGTA
>VVHJ01024666.1:35983-50906 GCA_015107715.1 Tylochromis polylepis
TGTGTGGGTGGGGGGGGTGGGGGGGGGGGGGGGGGGGGTTTAACGAGGTATTATGCAAACAATAAAAAAATACTCACTTGTGCAGATTACAGCTTGCAGTACTCGTGATAAACGCCAGAGGGAAACAAAAAGCAGATGTGGCTGTTGAGCCTGCTAGAAATAAACAAACAGAGGAAGTGTGTTGTTTACGCCTACTCTGGGTTCAAGATGGCTGCTGGAGACAACAGCGGCAGGCCTCCTTGCCTCAGTTTCTCTGGTCCGGGTCCTTTGGGAAACAGCCAACCCAGCAATAGTGTTTTCTCCATGCCCGCATCCAACGGCGGAGGGGTCAGTGCAGCTGGTGGGCCGCAGGGAGCCGCCAGGCGGCCCAACCCGCAGCTTGGGCCTGGAGGGGGAGACGGCAACGGTGTTTCGACCGGAACTCAACCGACTGCGCAGAACTCCCTGCAGCAGCCCGTTGCGGCAGGTGCTGCGGCAGCCGGAGCCATGGCCTCTCCGGCGTCCAACATGGCAAGCACCGCGGCATCAAACGCCTCCCCGGCGGCGGCACCAACGGCCACCCCGGCGGCCGCCTCCGTGCTGGTCTACCGAGAGCCAGTGTACAACTGGCAGGCAACGAAGAGCACCGTGAAAGAGAGGTTCGCTTTCCTCTTCAACAACGAGGTGCTCAGTGACGTTCATTTTTTAGTGGGCAAGGGGATGGGAGTTCAGAGGATACCGGCACACAGGTAAGAGGATTAAGAGGGGAGGGGGGAGAGGCTCTGCAAGCGACTTTATCCCCGCCTCTGTCTCTGCTGCTATCAGGTTTGTTCTGGCTGTGGGCAGCGCAGTGTTTGATGCCATGTTCAACGGGGGGATGGCGACCACGTCAACGGAGATCGAGCTCCCAGATGTGGAACCAGCTGCCTTTCTGGCCTTGCTAAAGTAAGGAGCTGAGTGTCTTTTAACACGACGCTTACCTTAAAGTGGGCGTGGTTTTTACACCGATCAGTCACAACATTAAAACCAATGACAGGTGAGGTGATGACAGTGATGAGCACCTGACAGTAGCATCTGTGAGGTGTTGGGGTATGTTAGGCTATGAGGGAACAGTCAGCACCTGATTGTGGCTTGTTGGAAGGCACAGAAAGTAAGGAAATTTGTGTTTGGTTGATTTCTTTCTTTGCTGTAAAAATGCTTCTTGGCAATAAGTCTTATACTGTTGGGGAGCCTTCTTATTTTTCTTTTAATGGAGAAAACTGCATTTGTGGATTGCACTGATGGAAAACTTGCCAAATCTGGTCTGGGACTGAACTCTATCCTCCAAGATGACAACACTCGCTCCCACAGAGCGGGGTTTGTCAGAGACCACCTCCAGAATTTGAGAGTAAAGAGGATTGAATGGCCGGCCTGCAGTCCTGATCTCAACCCCACTGAACACTTGTGAGATCAGCCTGGATGTGCCGTTTGTGCCAGAGTGACCAGCACAACCACACTGGCTGATTTTCACACACTCAGCTCTGTTGCTCAACCCACAAAGGCATTTTCCTTACATATGTGGAAATAAACAGGCTTTCCAATGGTATAAGATTTTTTTTTTTTTTTTGCCAAGAAGCATTGCTACAACAAATAAGTTATTGACCAAACACATATTTCCTTACTTTTTTTCCTAAGTTTAGAAAAGTGGGTCGGAGCATCTCCAGCAGGCCTTGGCAGAACTGGGAACCCATAAGATTAAGCAGTGAGTTAGTGACAGGGTCATGAATAACCAAAGGCTCAAGGGAGAAAAAAACATAAATCTAAAAACTGCTGTAGTTGCTCGTTATGATAGAATGGTTCATTGCAGCTCGCTGAATATTGGTCAGAGTGGCTGTGCAGACTCCTGCCCACTGACAAAAGCTTAAAGCATCACAGCTGCATCAGTGGACGAAGGTGCCCTCATTTAATAAATGTGTTGATGTTAGAAGAAGACAAGCTGGCAGGTGCAGTGAGCCAGAGCTGTTTTGGTGGCACAATATTAGGCAGGTGCTGTTAATGTTGTGTCTGATCTGCTGCTATTCATTATATCATAATTGAATATTAGGGCATATACACATGCACAGTAACTGTAATGCAATAATATGTGTAATCTGCCATCTTTCTGCAGGTTTCTCTACTCTGATGAAGTCCAGATCGGGCCTGAGACGGTGATGACCACACTCTATACGGCAAAGAAGTATGCAGTTCCAGCCCTGGAGGCTCACTGTGTGGAGTTCCTAAAGAAGAACCTCAGAGCAGACAATGCTTTCATGCTGCTGACACAGGTCTGGCTCTGAGAAATGGCTCAGAAGCCAAAAATGACCTTTTGGCTTTTGAGTGCCGTACTGTATTTTCAGCATTCCTGTGCAGAGCATGTGTTAACGATTTAGTCCATCACATTGAACTTCGAGTTACACGTGTCTAAGCATAAACCACACTTCAACACTTGTGGATTGCAGCTGTCATCTTAAGTCTTTAACTTACCTGTGTATTAAAAATAATTTGTCATTTCAGGCACGGTTGTTTGATGAGCCACAGCTCGCCAGCCTCTGTTTGGAGAATATCGACAAGAACACTGGAGACGCGCTTGCCGCCGAAGGCTTCACAGACATAGATCTGGGTAATTTGTCTCTGTGATTGTGAGCACCATTGTGTCCAAGTTTTGTATTTCAGAGTAACAGTGTGAGATATATATTTTTTGTCATCCTTTTCTTCTCTAGACACACTGGTGGCAGTGTTGGAGAGAGATACTCTGGGAGTGAGGGAGGTGCGTTTGTTTAGTGCTGCAGTTCGTTGGGCCGAGGCCGAGGCACACAGGCAGCAGCTGCAGCCAACGCCCGAGAACAAACGTAAAGTCCTGGGAAAAGCTCTCACACTCATCCGGTTCCCTCTCATGACCATCGAGGAGTTTGCTGCAGGTGAATGGGAACATTTTTAATCCCTGATTTTAAAAGTCTTTCCCTCTCTTATAAACACACACTCACACTGTGATTAAGTCTTTGACGTGTGTCCTCTTGTTACATCCCTATCCCTCCAGGTCCAGCACAGTCCAGTATCCTGACTGACCGGGAGGTGGTGAGTCTCTTCCTGCACTTCACAGTTAACCCGAAGCCTCACGTAGATTTCATTGACCGCCCTCGCTGCTGCCTCCGCGGAAAGGAGTGCAGCATCACACGTTTTGGTCAGGTGGAGAGCCGCTGGGGCTACAGTGGCACAAGTGACCGCATACGGTGAGTCAGGAGCGTTTCAAAACCGTAACTATAGATTCTGTCTTCTTACAAAAAACTTTAAATGTAGACGTATGGCCTCATGTATAAATGTGATAATTCAGTGAAAGGTCAATGAGGTGATTAAGTGAAAGTATTAAAAATACTTTTTAAAAGTATTTTTCTGATACAAATTTCCACTTTAAGCAGTTGAAATTTATTTATAATTTTTATAATTTATATTATTTTTCAGTAAAAGCAGTCAAGATTACATAATTGGAAAAAAAACAACATTTTTTTAAAATCACTTTTTCCATCCATTGACATTAACACAACATCTCGGTTGACAGTATGATCAAATTCACCATGTTCTTTGAAAAAATGATTAGAAGTTTATTTAAATGAGGCCTGGATGTAACTAATAATACTAACAGTGGTCATATGGCCTCAGTTTCATTTGTCTCACTGAGCTTTTTCCATAATCGCGTGCAGTACTGGCTAGAAAACTAAAGACGAAACCTGTTTATACTCTTTAGCATGCTGTACATACAGTTGTACCATCAGATGTAAAACTGTCACATGTTTCTCTCTTTTTATTCACAGGTTCTCTGTAAACAGAAGGATATTCGTGGTTGGTTTTGGGCTATATGGCTCAATACATGGACCCACAGATTACCAAGTCAACATACAGGTATGGTCTTTAAAACCTTTCTGTCTAAACATATTCTGTATAAGGACGTTTTCACACCTATGCTGTTTAGTCCGTCTAAATCCAACTCTGGTTGGTTTTCCTCCTTGGTGCGGTTCGTTGTGCAGATGTGAATATGATAATCGCAGTCGAGTACGGCCCAAAACAAATGCACCCTTTAGAAAATCTTTGGAGGAAGAGGAACTTTTGAACTGGTTCTAAATGAACCCCAGGGTAGTTTGTGATGGTGATAATGTGATCAAACCTCATTCCAACCTAACTACCAGGTGTACCCTGCAAGTTTGAACTAAGTGCCTTCTTGCGGCCTGGGATGCAGCAGAGTGCACAAACTGTAGCAGCTAGCCAGAGAATGAACTGAGGCCTCGCTTGGAGTTGGAGACTTTTATCCATTAGTTCAGAGCACAGCATCTTCTTGCTGTGTTTATTTTTGTTAATTGCATCTCAGATACTTCAGACCAATAAGTAGACCAAACAGTCTCACGTGGTTTGTGGTGATGCATTTTGGTCCGCTTGGAGTTTTCTCTTTGGGAAAAGAAATCACACCATGTGGTAAAAGCTGCAAAGCCCTCATCAACCGATTCATAGTAGAGTAAACAAACAGTAGTTGTGGAAAGTTGTCTGCTTTTGTGTCTGGTTGTAATGGATGTGGTATGTGCATTTTCCAGATCATTCACACAGACAGTAACACAGTGCTGGGGCAGAACGACACAGGCTTCAGCTGTGATGGCTCGGCAAACACCTTCAGAGTCATGTTCAAAGAGCCAGTGGAGATCCTACCCAACGTAAACTACACTGCCTGTGCCACACTCAAGGTATGTAATGTCAAAAATATTTAATACATGAGGCAGGAAAGCATAAGTACTGCACTGTTCGGTATCTTTTCAAATTTATCTAATTCGTATCATTCTTTTAATTATGGAGTTCCACAGAGTGCTGTGCTGGGACCAATTGTATTTACATTATGCATAAAATATAATATAAGGCAATCTTGGGTAGTGTCATAAGAAGACATAGCATACATTTCACTTCAGATAATACACAGCTTTATGAAGCCAGATGCAGGAATGTCTTAAAGACATAAAGACCTGGATGACCTCTAATTTTCTGCTTCCAAATTAAAAAACTGAGGTTATTGTACTCGGCCCTAAAAATCTTCAAAACATGGCATCTAACCAGATGCTTTCTCTGGATGGCATTACCCTGGCCTCCAGTATCACTGTGAAGAATCCTGGAGTCGTTTTTGACCAGGCTATGTCCTTCAATGTGTGTATATAACAAATATGTAGGACTGCTTTCCTGCATTTGGGCAGTATGGCATTTATTACTTCTAAGCTGGGCTACTGCAATTCATTATTATTATCAGGCTGTCCTAAAAACTCCTTAAAGTCTTCAATGGTTGATCCAAAATGCTGAACCCAGAGTACTGACAGACTAGAAAGAGAAAGTGTATTTCTCCCATACGATCTTTTATTCATTGGCTCTTCCAGTTAGGGCTGGATCAGGTGACCCTGAATCCATTTAATCATAAGTTATTATTAATCTCTGGCTCTTTCTCCTATTGTGTTTTTGTTCTCTTTCTCTCCCATCACCCCCAACCAGTCATGGCAGATGACTGCCCCTCCCTGAGCCTGGTTTCTTCCTGTTAAAAGGGAGTTTTTCCCTTCCCATTGTTGCCAGGTGCTTGCTCATAGGGGGTTGTTTGATTGTTGGGGTTTTCTTTCCAATATTATAGGGTCTCTATTATAGGGCCTGTTGTTGTGATTTGGCACTATGAGTGAATTTTCTGTCTTACAGGGTCCAGACTCTCATTATGGCACTAAGGGAATGCGAAAGGTAACGCACGAGTCGTCATCCACTGGCACAAAGACATGTTTCACCTTCTGCTACGCAGCAGGCAACAACAATGGAACCTCCGTAGAGGACGGACAGATTCCCGAGGTCATCTTCTACACATAGTCACCTCAGACATTACAACAATCTTCCATCAAATGTGACAACCGTGACACCAGCGAGCGCAGGGCCGCACCTCAGCAGCTGTACTGGGGACTAATCTGTCAGACTTCATACTGTTCCCTCCATATCGCGCACAACTGTTGGCAACATGGGAAGACAAACAGCCTGGAAGTGGTGTAGGTCACTACATGGGGCAAAGATCATCATTTGAGATGTGTCTCTCCTTCTCAGTGGCTTTCCTATATCCCATTGTGTTATATTGACACCAGCCTTTGAAATTGCAACCGACTCCACGTAGAAATAAGAGGGAAGGAGAAGCCTCTCAGATTATTCACAGTATCAGTGTCACTGCTGTGGATTGATAAAGGCTTAAACTGTATGATTCCCCTTTCTGCGCTCCACAGCATTAACGCAGAGGAGAGTCTCAACTGTATGAATGTACAGTTTATCAGATTTGCCAAGAAAAGATCCTCATCACTGTTTAGTACAGACTAGAATCCCACATTAGCTGTAACTTCCACATACTGACAGACCTCATAGGCTTTATGAAATCTTGGTAAATTTAAAACCAAACTTCATGTTAATCTTAACAATATGGTTAGGGTAAGAACTTTTTTTTTTTTGGGTTTCTACATACAGTACAATCTGTGATTTCTTGTGTCCTTGCTTGGTAGTTGCCTATATCCAAGATAACCTTGCACTTCTTGGCCTTGCATATGTTAATTTGATTGTTGTATGGATGCACACTAACTCTTCAGATATGTTTCTTTTATGCTTTGTTTTAAAAAGTGTGGGTGGAACAGCTTTCCTGTCTCGGTGTGGAAGTGAGAGGGTTGTATATTACAGTGGCATTTATTAACATTATATATGTAACTTGAATTAAGCATCAATTAAAGAGTGAAGGAAAAAAAAGTTATCGTCCTTGTGTTTTGTGTGTGAAATGGAGAAAACTGGAGAAAATCTTCACCCAGTGGAAAATACTTGACTGCCCTGGTCTAAAGGAAATAATATTCACCTGTCACCACAGACAGAATACAGATATTATTCTCTTAATTACCAGACCTCACTTTCTGAAGTCAAATTCAAAGTTCACAGAGAAAGAATAAAAAGTCTTATGGGTAAAAAAGGTTTTGCTCATTATCTGATAATCATCTGAGTTTTGTTAGAATATTGTTTTTGTCAAATTTACGTTCAAAACCAAATACATGTGATTTTTTTTTTTCTGGTTTAATGTCTAATATATTTCTTTTCTGTCTCATGGAATAACTGCTGGTAACTTAAAGTGATGATACTATCTATCTCTAGTCAGAGCTGGATCTCCTGTAAAGGGATTAAGATAAGGAGAGTTTCCTCTCAGACTTTAAGCTAATGATCTTCTGCTTACCCTTAAACTAAATTCACCACAGAGCTGTGAGAGGTTCCTGGCATCTCATCCAGTCAGAAAGCAAATAAGCATATTTCTTCTAGTGCCTACCTAGATGAGGGGTTCTCAGACTGTAAACTGGGTGGGTGAAACAAGCAGATTACTGATAATAACATGCTGATTTTTCATTCACTAAAATTAATTCTTGAACATTTTTTGGCTACTGAAGGCGGGAAATATAGAGAAAATCTGAAAACCAGTGATGTAGAAAAACCTCTAGAGCAAAAACAACATTTTAGGAGTCACAGTTTCATCATGAGTTGTTTTTATTCATTACATCCACTGAACAAACGTCCATTCTAGTAAGTTTCACTTCTATAACACTTTTATTGTGATTGCCATGGTTTAATCTGGCCATGATCCATATAAATATGCATTATTGCAGCAGCATCACAGTGCACTGTACAGGCCCATCCCGGCAGATACGTAGAAGGAAAAGAAGAAACAAGGAATTGATAATACAGCTGTTTTGATCCAATTGCTCCCCCAAACCCTCGCCCTAGGCACTTGGTGTACTGTAGCTGTGAAATGAAAAAAAAGCATCGCTGCTTCCACTAGCCTACAACGAAAGCTTAAGCTTTGTTTCTGCTCTGCGCTCGAAGATGAAACAATTGGTGCGATGTACCTTTAAGCCTGTGCAAAGATTTGAAAGTGCCCACGGGGTAGGGTTTAGAGAATGATTTGGTATTTTCTAATCCGGGGTGAGTGGTTACAATTTGTCCAAGTAGTTGTCGAGGGCAGGTATGCCCTCTTTCAGACCTTTGCGTTTCCTAATTTCAGCGATAACTTGGAAGGGCCTGCTGGCAGGGTCGCTGGGGTCTCCCTGGAGAATCTGCCAGTGATCAAATACACACTGGGGGAAGGCCTGGCCTCCAGTGTTGCTGCGCAGGTCAGCTGTGAACCCTGGAGGTCAGAAAAACAGATAAAAGCATTATTTCAAATAGAAGAATAGCTTCATATACCAAGACAGTGACTCTGTCAGCTGAAACTGAGTTGCTGCATATGTCCTTTACATTTGTCTTAAACATGTTTGTTGAGAAATTTACCAAAACAAATCAGTCAAATTAATTTCAGTATGTGTAAACATGTTCATTTTAATCTGGAACTGTAATGCATTAGTTATACCTTTTTAAACCGAGATGATTTGAAGATGGGTGCAGTGTGGCCATAAAGGGATGGACATGGTCAGCAACAATACTCAGGCAGGCCGCGGTGTTTAAACGATACTCAGTTGGTACTAAGGGATCCAAGGTGTGCCAAGAAAATATTCCTCACACCATTACACCACCACCACCACCACATAATCCATGTTTTTGTTGTTTATGTCAAATTCTGACCCTGAATGTTACAGAGGAAACTGAGTCCAGTCTTCTTTTGCCCAGTGTTGTTTCTGAAAGGGGTTCGCTGCGGCTGCTGTAGGCCAGCTGATGTGTTGTGCACTCAGAGATGATTTTCTACATATGTTGGCTGTAATGAGTGGTTTTTTAAGTTACTGTTGCCTCACTGGATGTTTTATCTTTTTCACACCATTCTCTATAAACTCTAGAAATGCTTGTGCAGGAAAATCCCGGTAGAGCAGCAGTTTGTGGAACACTCAGAGCGGCCTATCTGCCACCAACAACCATGCCACAATCAAAATCACCTAAAGCACCTTTCTTCCCTATTCTGATGCTCAGTTTGAACTTCAGCAGGTTTCTTGACTATGTCTACGTGCCTGGGGATAAGTTGCTGCCATGCAATTGATTGATTGATTCGACAGTTGTATTAATAAGCTGTTAAACAGTGAACCTAATAAAAAAGTCATGTGAGTGCATATCTTCACAAACATTTCAGAGATCCACTTTAGTTTTTAGACTGCTGTAGTCTCTCTTTTACCTAAGCCCTCCTTTCCAGCTGAGAGTTAAAACCCACCACAAAAGACTGCAAGCAGTATCGACTGAAACTCACCAAAGGATTCGTTGACTGGCAGGTAGGCTTTCACCACAAACATGGGCGTGCCCATCACTTGGGATTCCTCAAAGACATGACCTCGTTTCCTGTTCAACACGCCGTAGATCCCACCGACAACCTGCTCCGGGCACTGCATGGACAAGAGGCACAGCCACAGATAGTTACTAAAGTTACTAAAATGTTTTTCCTCTCAGAATAAAGAAGAGCTCCAAAAAATTACAGGCCTGTGTTCAAGCAATGTCCAGGCGCCCACTTTACTCCAAACACCAACCTGAATCTCCACAAGATATACTGGCTCCATGAGTCGAGGCTGAGCAGTGAGCTGGCAGGCGTACAGGACCCTGCGAGCTGTGGGAATAATTTGTCCTCCCCCGCGATGAATGGCGTCTGCATGCAGTGTCACATCATGAATGTCAAAGCGAATTGCGCGCATGTTCTCCTCACACAGTGCACCCTGCGGGATGAGGACAGAGACAGGAGTATGTGAACGCAAGGTTATAAATAGCTAGATGTTTTACAGCGGAAATACAAATTTAAAATGCAACACGAGTCTGAATTAATTAGCTGCCCACCTCCTTAGTTGCCCACTGGAAACCGGCCACTACACTGTCCTTGATCTCATTGAGGTACTGAACCCCTTTTGTCATGTCTATCAGCAGGTTGGGCCCATTTCCATCTGGACCGAAGCACCAGATCTTCCTGGCTTCTGTCACCTCCCACTCGTACTTGTCAGCGAGGTAACGCGCACGGGCTTTGAGCTCCTGCCGAGCAGTGACATCCCCTTTCTCGATATCTTCAGCCAGGCCGTCGGGGAGTGGACGGGACTTCATGAAGAGACGATTGTGCTTGTTGGGGGACTTGGATAGACACAGCTGGTCGGATTCTGCTGTCACCGTCTCTCTGTAAGACACCACTGGGTCGGATTTCTACAAAGAGGTAAAGGAATTGGTCAGAATTGATGGTATGGGCAGTACTTCAACAAAGGGAATAAAATGTATATATTTTTTTAATTTTAACTTTTGAAGTTACCTACTAATTCTAGCCCCACATAATCAGTAAGGATAAGTAAAGCTCTTATGTTTAGCATTTAAAAGATACTTGTCCTAATTCAGTGGTTGTCAAGCTGTGCGCAAGCAGAGGAAAAATATGGAATTAAATGAAATTAGCAAATAAATATGATGCATACATCATATTTATTTGCTAATTTCTTGTTTGATTGCATACAATCAAACAAGTTTTTCATGTGATTAAATGTGAACCTGGATTATGTTTTATTATCAATAATGAGAGAGAAAGAAAAAGCAAAATCAAGTCAATCCCAAGGGGTTGAAAAACGAAGCTCCTGCAGAAGTAACAAAAACTGCAGTTCCTCTAGTCGCCACTTGAGGCTGGCTCCAATATCTAGTCCAGTGTTTCCCAACCTTTTGGAGCCATGGCACATCTTTCGCATTAGAAAAATCACACGGCACACCACCAAACAAAAATGCCACAAAAAGCATATTGATCATTTTTCCTCGCAGACCAGTAATAGTGGAATTGGCTCGGTTTGTCCCCAGTATACCTTTTTTGCTTTCTTCTGACCACTACTCATGCTAGGGCCTTCATCTGGGTCGGAATTTTCTCCAGGACCCAGGTCAGACTGACTACTTTTTCTTTTCAAATATTTATCTATTGCTATTACGCGCTGCGTTGTCTCACTCTCAGCATGACTATTTTGTCATTTCTTCTTTGTCTTCTTCTGTTTTACTGGCAGTTGGCAACCCATTTAATTAGAGCAGGTAATTGTACTGCCCTCTAGTGGAAGAGAATGTAATTGTTCTGCCCGTTACTCACGCCGGTCGCTTAGAGTACTAATCAGGTGGATCCAGATAATCTTCCGCGGCACAGTGGTTGGGAAACACAGATCTAGTCAATCCCCATAGACTCTCATGTTGAAATGGTCAACTTTACAGCATTAAAAACCATGTTTATAGCCTGGTTCAAAAAATGGTTCTGGCCTTTATGAAGAGTTACCCCCCTCATAACAACTCTGAGTGGGGTGAATTTTTTCTTTAATAACTCAGCTACCTGGATAATTGATTTGATAGGCAGCTGGAGCCAGTCAGTGTCTGCTAGGCCTCATCCACTACTTCGAGTCATTAAAGTGGACCTCTTCTTTGTAATGGGTTACCTGACTGATATTATTGCTCCATCCCAGAAGTTGGTCAGTGAAATTCTATCATTTTATTAGTCTTAGTACTAATTAGCCTACATGTTATCTCTATGCTAATCAAGTCTGTTAGCATTAGCACTCCACCCTATCATTCATATAAGGTAACGTTTGGCTTAAAAAAAAAAAAAAACATTTCAGTGGCCAAAATGCTAACACTAAAGCTCCAAAACCACTCCACAATCAACGGGTGATGTCACGGTTCATGTTTTATACTCCCTATGGTCAATTCCCATAGACTATCTTGTATAAATATCCAACTTTAAGCAGAAATAAACATGTTTACATGCTTGGTACTAAAAAAACATTTTGGTTTCTATGACTTATTTCTCCCCTCATTTAAACTGTTTCAAAGGTGAATATTTTTATTTAAACACTACTGTTTAAATTGTATTCAGGTTTATAGTTTGGAGGCTGCTTTTCATGTATTAATCTTTTTATGTAGAGTCTCTCCAATTTTTTTTCCAAACTAAGACAAGAATTATTTATCAGCCAATGCCGAAAACAACTGAACCAGCGTAGGTCTTCTGCAAATTTGGCTTCATATAACTTTTTTTGTCAAATGTAAACAAATCACTACTTCTAATTTAGCCTTGCAGCAGTGACCTGTCCTGCACCTTGCCAGTAAACCTCTGCTCCTTTGCTCACCTTCAGTGGAATGCAGGCGTGGTCCTCCTCCAAGTCCTTCAGGCAGATCTCCAGGTGAAGCTCTCCTGCTCCAGCGATGATGTGCTCCCCGGACTCTTCGATGATGCACTGCACCATGGGGTCTGACTTGGCCAGACGCTTCAAGCCCTCCACTAGCTTGGGCAAGTCAGCAGGATTCTTGGCCTCCACGGCCACTCGGACCACAGGGCTCACGCTGAACTTCATCACCCTCATATTGTGGGCCTGCAGATGGAGTCGATGTGCGATAAGACTAGATTCTTTTAAGGTTTGTGTATCAGGAAGCCACACCAAATAATGACTCCGTATTAATAGCTAATGTTTCATTTGTCATGCCTCAGTGTTTAAACTAGAGCACACACTATGTAGATACAGAAAAAAGGGAAAGCAACACACTACCTGTTCATAGGTGGTAATAGTTCCAGTCTTGACCAGGAACTGGTCTACTCCAACGAGACCCACGATGTTGCCACAGGGAACATCTTCAATAGGTTCCACATAGCGACCCATCATCAAAATAGTCCTAGATGGATGTGGTGATAAAATAAGAGGGATGTAACAAAAAGAGGAGAGGGGAGGCACACATTTTGAGCTCATTTTCTCCCTTCTCCTACTATCTTGGACCTGTACTGTGTACAGTTTGTAGATAAACATGCCCACCTCTGGATGGGTTTGATGTAGAGGTCTTCCTTCTTGCCAGGGGTGAAGTTTGGCCCCATGATGCGCACCTTCAGCCCTGTGGACACGCAGCCAGAAAACACACGGCCGAAGGCATAGAAACGACCCTTGTCACTGGTTGGGACCATCTTGGAAATGTACATCATCAGTGGGGCCTTAGGATCACAGTTCTTAATACCTGAGAAGAGAGTTTAGAAGGTCTGAATTTACTACAGTCAAAATAAACAGTGATGATTCTTCTAAAGCTTCTTAGTAATAATCCAAATACTTTTCATTGAATTGAATCAAGTGAAGGTTTTCTACTGACCCATGGCAGCCTCGTCATCTCCGGGCCCTTCATAGAGCAACTCACAGCGGTATTTCTGCGCAGTGACAGGGGAGGGCAGGTGGATGGTAATCATCTGGAGCAGGGCCTCTCCGGCAGGGAGCCAGCGCCGCATTACAGCCTTCAGCAAGGGCTTCCCCTCCTTCTCTTTGTCCTCTGAGTCAAGTTTGACATCCAGCTTTTCAATCAGTTTGGCTGTCTCTTCTTTTTTGAAATTCATGATGGCATCAAACACCTAAGAGGGCAGTGAGAAAAAAAAATTAGGGCATTAATCAAAGGCAGTAACTTTGCAGACTCTACTTTAAGTCTAATCATCTTAGGTTGGATCCAGTCGCAGTCTTGCACTATCTGACATGTCTAAAATTTAAGAGCTTTAATAACAATATTATAAACATAAAAAAGACCAAATTTACTGAAATAAAGTGTGTTTAGTACATTCACCTTAAAGATGGGATCCAAAACAAGCTGGCAGAAAGTTCGAGGTAATTTCTGACCATCGGGGCCGGTGGCGGTCTTACTGAATTTTCCAGCACTTGGATCAAAATATCTGGAAAATGCAATGAAATTATTATATAAAAATATCCATCTATCCATCCATCCATCCATCTTCTTCTGCTTATCCGGGGCCGGGTCGCGGGGGCAGCAGCCTAAGCAGAGAAGCCCAGACCTCCCTCTCCCCAGCCACCTCCTCCAGCTTGTCCGGGGGAACACCAAGGCGTTCCCAAGCCAGCCGAGAGACATAATCTCTCCAGCGTGTCCTGGGTCTGCCCCGGGGCCTCCTCCAGGTAGGACATGCCTGCAACACCTCACCCAGGAGGCATCCTGGTCAGATGCCTGAACCACCTCAACTGGCTCCTGACTCAATAACCTGATCAACATAAACCAGCAGGTGTTGGATCACTTACTGTTGTCAGGAGTTCAGGAGAATCCTCAGAGTTTCTGCTCTGAGCTGGAATCAGATGTAAATCAAAGCACTTCATGTAAAACAGAAGTAAGCAGAATAATCCTGATATAAGTCCTGTTAGAAATCCTGGTCTCACCGTCCTCTCTGACTGTAACTCTGAGACATGAATCACACCCAGCTGACTGGGTGAACATAATATATGAGAGAAAGCAGCCCTCTCTGCATGCTGCCTTTTCTGTAGCTACAGCTGTTTGTTGAACACTTTCACTGAGGTTCCACCCATCTGCTGAAATAAACATCACAAACAGGAAATCCCATCAGAACACCCGACATTTCCTATCAGGGCAGAGACGTTTGAAGGGGCGGGTGCTCAAAGTTAAAAAGGAGCACATAGAACCAGGCTGAATAACAACAACAACCCACATTCATCAAGAATCTAATACAGGATCACATCATACTATATCACTGTCATCAGGTGGGGACAGTGCAAAGCAAACGTAGCCTCTGTTCTACCTGACGGGTACAATGTTGGTGTTGAGGGGTTGCTGCTGCTCCTGCTGCTGATAGTGCTGGAGGGCAGGGCTGTAGACATTAAAGAGTCCATAGGAGAGATGGTAGCTGATTAAACAAGTGTTATGAGATAATAATAAAATGCAAAGACTGGTGACAGCGCTTGTAAGGCAACAGATTAAAAAAACTGTGGGAAATAAACTGAAACTGGAATGTTAGTGGGCAAAAGAAAGGCGTTGTTGTGGTGGGGTAAGAATGTAACAAAAAATCTATACAGACAGAGGTGTGTGTGTGTGTGTGTGTGTGTGTGTGTGTGTGTGTACGTGTGTGTGTGTGTGTGTGTGTGTGTGTACGTGTGTGTGTATGTGTGTGTGTGTGTGTGTGTATGTGTGT